>WYDI02023577.1:8904-28317 GCA_009867235.2 Psittacus erithacus | reverse complement strand
TTCTGAGCCTCATGCTCTGCCAGGGAGGAGGGGAAGCCAGGAGGAAGCAGAGAGAGGACACCTGACCCAAACTGACCCAAGAGGTATTCCATATCACAGCACACCATGCCCACTATATAAACTGGGGGCAGCGACCCGGACGGGCTGGATCACTGCTCGGTCAGGCTGGGTATCGGCTGATGGGTGGTGAGCGGTTGTATTCTCTTCCCTTGTTATTTCCCTTATCATTATTGTTACTGGTGGCAGCAGCAGTGGTTTGTGTTATACCTTAGTTACTGGACTGTTCTTATCTCAGCCTGTGGGAGTTGCATTCTTTCCATTCTCCTCCCCATCCCTTCAGGAGACGGGGGGAGGAAAGGGTAAGGGGGTGGGGGAGTGAGAGAGAGACTGCGTGGTTTGAGTTACCGGCTGGGCTTAAACCATGACAGTTTGGTTTAGCTTTTTCCCGGGGCATGAAGTGTTGAGATAAGAACAGATCTGACCAGAGTGTGTCTAAACCACGACACATGCCAGTGCTGAGATTCTTTTATTTCTTTTATTTTCTGGAAGTTGTGCTATGGATACCTGTGTGTATTCTGCCGTACCCATCTTAGAACAACTATAGACATTATTCTTCATTCAGTTGCTGCTTTCTACCATTTATATTTTTTTCTGCAAAGTTATCTCCCAAATCACTTCTTTGGAGTAGCACTTTTCCCTTGGGTGGGTTCTCCGAGTTTGCTTCATTCCTTGTAGATGTCTGGGCATCAGTGCTAAGGAAGCAGGATATCAGACCCCATCACACAGGGTGGGCAGAGCAGGCATGGTACCTATTGTTCTCAGCATCCGCTGCAGCTACAAGAGGAGGAAATCAGCTTTATCTGAAGCAAAGAAAGACACCAATTAGGAAAATTATTAGAAAAAACTTCCTGGCAATAGTGTAGCAATGCATGGGAACAGCTCCACAAGCAGCTGCGGAAGCAGCTGTAATTTTAAGAAATGGCCTTATGGGAGATACTCTCCCATACACCAGCTCCTGCAGTGTTGTCACCTCATCCTCTGTGCTCCGTGCCTCATCCTCTCCCACACTGATTTACAAGGTTATCCTCTCTTCCCATCCCATAACATCACCTCTTTTGGGGTCTCTGCATCCCTCCTCCTCTGACAGCACCATGCTCCAGGGTCTCACCCTGACCCTGGGGACTCACTACACTTAGCATCCCTCTACAGCTTAAGAAGATTGTGCACCTTTCCAAAGGGCTGGGAGAAAGGCAGAGCCTTTGCAAGGCAGCAGGGTGGACGGGGATGAGGGTGGGTGTTCCACCTTCCTCTTGGCTGGGGAAGCCACATGGTGATATCCTCTCAACCCCTCCACCTTTGGCACTGCATCCTTACTGGCAGCAGCAGAGGAACGTGCTTGGAAGGTCTGCTTTGGAGCCCACTCAAGCCTTATCTGCATGCAGGGGTCCATGCTAAAGGAAAAGCCACCTGTTATGTCCTTGCAAGGGCAAAAACAATTCCATTTCTCTTCTGCTAGCCCTAGCGAAGCAATCAATAACTAACACAAAAAGCTGTAAGTTCCCTTTAACTGAAGTATCTCTTATGAACGATATTCAAGGGAAGAAAACAGGATGTTGTGATGACCCCCCTGCCCTGCCAGCAGGCCGGCTGCTTCAGACCCAGCCCAAGCAGCCAAAAGCAACTCCCAACAAGGGGGCTATGAAAGGGCCACTGTGGTTTGGCACATAGCAGTGGCAAGACCAAGAGTAAGAATAAACTTCTGACACACAGCTGGCTCACAGACCCAATGCCCAGTAGAGTTTGCTTATTTATGTATTTACCGTGGGGTGTGTCAATTAAATATGCTGCTCTCTTGGCACATTTCAGGCATGTCTCTGCCCCATGTTGTCCTCAATCTGGGACAAAACTGGGATGCTGAGCTGTAGGGCACATCTGAGCAAGGAAATTGGTATGAATGTCTCTGGAGGTTCTGCCACTCACCATCCTGCCTGCACACCTTCCGTAAAAGGCCAGAGAACAGCAAAGAAAGAATCCCTTCTCCTCCGCCTGTGTCCTTGCTAACCATCTCAGCACATATCTCAGCCCATCAGGCATGATGGAGGGAACCCCTCCTTATCCCAGCAGGTCACTGTGTCCTGTGGTTTGCAACAAAGCCTGAAAGCCATTTGGATGCTCACAGTGCGGCACGAAGCTGCACGAATCTGAGCCAGAGACCAGACTCTCAGGCCTGCAGGCAGGAGGGTGCCACCAGGACTCTGCCAACAAGCTGCTCCTGACATCCACCACTCTCCAGCAACCCTGGCCTCCTGCAGCCTTTCTGCTTCAATATACACATCTATTCAGTAGCAAATTCCTAGCTATACTGATGTAGTTGTTATCACAAATGCAATGTTTAGGATCAGATCTCTGTTGGTCCCAGGTATTCCATGCTTTGCCTCTCCATCTCTCCATTTCCAGCTAATAAAATGATGCTGCTCATTTCTAACTGATAAAGATATTTCAGACCAGAGGCTGAAGCTCCCTGGGGTCCTGCAGGGCTGGGGTAGCTCATGTCAGGGAAAAGCCTCAGCCTGCAAGGGAAGGAAGCTCCAGAAAAGAGATGTATTTTTGTTACTCTGGTTGTGTTTGAAGTTTCTATAGCTACCAGAAGGGAGCTGTCGGGAAAGACTGCTGCACCCTTCCCTGCACACTGCTTTTGAATAGAAAAGCAGGAAACAGGGCCCATCAGAAAGGATTTTTAACTTCCCATATTTAAGTATCTCTTCTTCCCTTACCCCCAAGTCCCCTTTCTGGGTGGGATAAGCACATTTGGCTGCATGCTAACAATGGCTCACCAAGCTGGGTGATCAGATTGCAAGGGCAGATGCAGCACAGTTTTCCTGCAGAGCTGTGAGTGATGGTGGCCAAGGACCCCGCAATCAGCTGGGAAGCAGTATACTCGGCAGAGCAGGGGCTGTGACCAGAGCCCCCAGAGCACCTAGCCCTTGGGTGTCCAGGTCCTGGGCACCAGCGTCACTCTTTCCTGCAGAAATGCAAACCCCACTCCATTGTACTCCCCTTTCCCTGTTTCCATCAATATTTTGGCATTTACACGCGCACTTATAAATGCACACAGTATGCAACAGATAACCTTTAAATAATTAGTAATTCTGCTTTCTGATTTTGAGGAACTTGAGCCCTGAGAAAAAGGGCCAGAGGAGAGTCACAACCTCTCAAAAGCCAGAAGCACCCCTCTGAGCCCACACTGGGCCCTGAGGCCACTTCTTCATTCTGGCACTTGCATCTAAGGCTCACTGCCACAATAACAAAATCCACCTTCCCTCTTCAAACAAGGAGCCAGTCTTCTATGTGCTTACAGGAATAACGTACACATTGTTAAGCACAGTGAATAAATTGCTCTGGGGGGACTAAGGGGTACTCAGACACAAGATGATAAATAGGGTGTAAGGACCATTTTCTCAAAGGGGTTAAAGTATTTGTGTCCTAGTGGTAACAGACCTCATTTTGTTCAGGGACGGATATGTTTCTGGAGGCATTATCTAGATGCCAAGTGTTGGGACACAACAATGCAGGATAATGCACTCATATCCCTGCTAGTTCATGTTCTTGTAACAATCCAGTCCTTTCCACAATACACACATACATATATAGATGGGCTGGTCCCTCAGTACTTATGAATTAGTAAAATGTGACGCTTGAGGGGTCAGAGGTTGGGTTCATACAAACATCCTGAAGTTCAAATGTTTCCCCAAAGCTTGTCTGAACTTTAGGTGACCTTCTTCAGTCTGGAAATGTGAGGCAGCCAGTGTTCCTCACGAGATTACCAACACGTCATGAATCTAGCATAATCTGTATCATCTGCATCAGGAAATGCTTTTCCTGGAGAATTTGGTCCTTGGCTTCAGCTGCCGACCAGGGCCAGGAAGGTTGGGCTTTGGGTCATGGTCAGTGCCAGACAATGCTCTGGACAGCTTTCAGGTGGTCTCCAATGATGTGAATGCGGCCTTCAGGTAACCCTTGAGACCCAAGATCCAGAAGTTGGTCAAAGAGGTTTCCTTATCAAGCAAAAGCTGCCTACTCTGAGGTCTGATTTGGCAGCCTTAAGTTAGGGATGCCCATCACCCAGATGTTGGGGGAAGGCTTGAAAATGACAGATTCACATCATTACCCGTAACACTGTTACTCTGCAATTCCTACAATGTCCTGCCCTGATTTAAGGCCCAACCTGTGAAATGCTGGGCAAAGGACAGCGGCCAGTCCTTATCCTCGTTATAAAATCTGCCTCCTTCCCACAGCAGGAAGATGACTCAGATGCTGAGCCTGAACACAGTATTTTTCATATATCTGCAGAGCAACAAACTACCCAGAAGCCGTAATGAACACTTGGATCCAGGGGGGCATTTTGCTGCCTGCTTATTGACATTGCAAGACCTCTCACAACATTAAAATCACAATTATTTAACATAACTCATAAACAAAACAAAGCCAACTCATGTCAGTGTTTTAGTTACAAGTTGCTTAACAGCAAGCAATATTTATGCTGTTCTTTCTAACAAGCAATTTACTAGTTTTTGCTGTTATCTGAAATGCCAGATTAACAGTCTCTCTCCTGGGTCTGCAAAATCTCCTTTTGCCACTGAAACTAATTATGCTGTTAACCACTGATGCTGCTGAAGGAGAGCTAATGAGTTGCAAGACACTGGGCATTTTATCTCCCATGCACAAAAGCTACAGCCATACAATACGCAGCACCAACAGAAAACTGCAGTGGCTGCAGTCTGTCTGGAGAAAGAGAAAATCATGCAGGAAGCAAAGCCACTGCTTCAAAACACCTCTCCCTGTCTCCATCACATGCAATGCTCAGAAGAGCAGCCATAAAGATGTAAATGAAAAGATGCCCCATTGCTTTTACACCTCCAAGACATAGTCAGGCTTAATGAACTAATGTTGTTAAAGCTTTCTGTGCCCATCAGCTGGGAAACAGTGGAGGAAAGGTGCTTTTGAAGACAGCGCTCCCAAGTCAGCATTTGTACATTCCTGTTTTCTCCATCCGCCTGCTACCTTTCTACATACCCCCAGGAGATGTGTCCTGCATCTTGCACTGCTGTCATCGCTTCTGGTTTTATTGCTATTGTCATCATCATTTCATAATATTAATACTGTAGAAGCAGCTTGGAGTGCTAATCGTGGTCCCTGACCCCTTCGCGTTTTAATAGGGCTTGTAGCGGTAAGACAGGGGGTAATGGTTTCAAACTCAAAGAGGTTAGATTCAGACTAAACATGAAGAAGAATTTGTTTACGATGAAGGTGGTGAAACACTAGCACAGGTTCCCAGAGAGGTGGTAGATGTCTCATCCCTGCACACATCCAAGGTCAGGTTCGGTGGGCTTTGAGCAACCTGACCTAGTTGAAGATGTTCCTGTTTATCGCACAGGGGCTGGGCTAGATGACCTTAAAAATCCCTTCCAGTCCAAGCCATTCTGTGATTCTATGATCCATGTTGTACAAACACTGTGAGAGATATCCCACACTTGCCCCAGTCACCCTCCAGTACAAACTGGAATCATGTCCTCCGTGAGGCTGAGATGGTGGATATTGAGGAAAAACGCTCATGATTTGGTTCACCCTCAAATGGGTACCTCTAGTAGAAAAGAGTACTTCTCTCCGTCACAGTGGCACTTTGTGCATTATACACATCTGGTGGGGTGGGAAGAATCCTGTGGGCTGGAGAAGAACCAGGCAGCACCCTACAACTTGGTTTTCCTGAATTGCAACTTCTGATCCTCAGTGGTACCAAGTAGAATGCAAGCCAAAACTTCCAGTTTGCTTTTCTTCCTCCAACACTAACCCATTCCTCAACAGCTTTGTTTATCAGTTTGTCCATCAGGTTGCTGAGGCTTTACATTGTCCTTAGGATATCACAGGAATAATGTTAATACTTTACAGTAGAGATCAGAGGTGAAAAATGACCGCAGGTATTGGCAGTACTGCAAATTTTTCATTGGGTCTTCCTCCCTAAGTGGCCAGTTCAAATTCTTCCTTTTCCTCACGTCAGCACTGGTGAGGAAGCACCCCTGGGACCCACAGCTGGGGTACTTCTCCAAGGTGCCAAGCTCAAATACTTGCAATGGTGAACACCCTTTTGTGCTCACTGCAGACTTCAATACCTATTGCTGGTCACAACGTGGCTCATATTTATTGAATCTGATAGAAACAAATTCTCCTTGACCTCAATAAAGCCAGGGCTTGGCCCTGAAAGCAGAAGGACGTAACACTGGTTGCTGACCCCAGGCTAGGAGCAGGACATACCCTGAAGTGAGCCATAGCAGACTGACATGTCCAGACATGCCTGTGGGCTTTCCAGCTCTTTCCGTCCTTAAGCACGCTAAATCTGCACTCACCTTTATCAAGCATCTTGCCGGTCCACACAGGAGGTGATTTTCCTACATGTCACCAGTTTTCAACCTACATATTATGGCCAGCGAAAGTAGCAGCATCACCATCATTAAACAGACTCCACATTTATCTGCCTTCCTATCCAATTCACAAAACTATTCCAAGCCCTCTGTGACCAATTTTCTATGCTGTGCAGCCTTTCCCAGCTACTGCAGTTTTGAGCGTAAGAACATTTTTATATTGCAGTCTTTGATGGATCATTCAAAGACTTCAATAACCACGTCTTGAGTTTTGTAACCTTTCCTGAGCACTGCCTACTGCTGCTGTTTACAGCTGGGAGTTTCAATTGCACAACAGTTCCTTCATAAAAATGTTAGTTCCTCACACTCAGGTTGAATTCATGGCTCAAAATTGCACCTTCCCCTGTGTTTGTATACATATTCTGTGTCTGCTATGGCCACACAGCAGGTCTCTGCTTCCCAGGGAGAAATTGCTGCTTCAAAAACATCCCCTGCATAGTTACCATGAGTTCTGAAGGAAGAAAATACAGGATATGTTGCCACCAAGGTATTAAAAAAGGAAGGTCAAGGCACTTCAGAGACTCTTTCAAGCCTGGAAGTCTTCTGGAAGTGGAGCTGGAAGCAGGGGGGACTTGCAAGAGAGGGGGTGCTGAGGAGAAAGTTGTTTTCTCCTATTTTTGCCTTCTCCATTACCTTCCTGTGTCCTATGTGGAACCACAGAGTGCTTCTGCTCAGGAAAGGGGTCTGGTCCCATCACATTCCAACAAGACAAACCAGAGAGCTGGAGGTGAGGGCATGCAAAGACCCAGAGGGCTGGAGACCAAAAGTGAACTCAAGTTATACATTCAGGAGTTAATTTAATGTGCAGACACAAGGCAATTCAGCATTTTAGGGAGCTCAGCAGTACGTAGCCTTACCAATGTAGACCAACCAACACAGATGCACCCTCAGAGTTTCATACCAGTGAGCTGAGAATTTTGTATCTTCTACCCACTGCAGTGTCTCTTGGGGCTCCTCAGCTTTCAAGATGCTCTACCTAATCAAGGGAAAAGAAAACAGCTGCCTTGAGGAAGGCTGGAGACATCTTTATGGGTCTTTGTGCACCCTGGTCTGGAACCTCTGGGATCCCTTCCTCTCCACAGAGCAGGAGAGCCCAAAGGGCTTTCCCTTGCTCAGGGTTCAACATCTGCACCTTCTGGATGAGGTTTTAACCTGGGTCTGGTTCTCTTGCCTTGGACTACTCACTGGGGCCACTCACCTCAATACAAGAGTGGCCAAGAAGTCCCCAGGTGCTGAATGAAGGAAGGAAAAGATGGGGGAGGTCAGGAGTTTAATGTTCAGACACACTTCATCTCTGACATCAAATCCCTTCCAGGACAAGAAGCCAAAGACTCATTTCAAACAAGCAGCTGTAAAAGTCACTAGGGGAGCTGCAGTGTTGAAATACTATCTTCGGTGAAGCAGAGGGCACCCCTAGAGGAGCAGGTCAATCTCCAGCCAACCTAACACCACAGCCCTCGCCATGCTGGGGCTGAGCCACCAGCAGTGACACTCTTGCACTTGTACAGCCCCATATTGTCACCAGGAGCAAACAGAACACAATCAACCATAGGTGTTGCACAGCCAGAGATGGTGGGAGTGGGAACTGCTGCCCTCGTCCAGCATCCCTGCAGGTGGTAGGCTGTGAGGGCTCCATGTAAACTTCTTTCTGCTCAAGGAACACAGCTGGAAAATGGGCTGTTTCTGGGAAAGGGGACAGTGGTATCTGATGTGCCTCTTTGCTGCTCATATACTCTCTGTTTTTTAGGGTAACAGCAAATGCACCTGTCCAGAGATGTCTGAAGTTTTAAGAGTATAAGACTGTGAGCAAACCCTGCCTGCCGACGAACATAAGCAAACCCTGTCTGAACAAGGCAGAGAGAAAAACAAAACTCTGGGTTGTTTTATTTTTTCTTAGAAATGTTTTGCTTTGCTTTGTGCCTGCTCTAAAAAAAAATAATGAATAAATAAAAGAGCAACCCACCAGCATATTTCTAGGAAAAAACCCCCACAAAAATCAGAAAACCAAACAAATACAAACAAAACACACACACAGATCCACCAAAACACCTGTGTTTTCCTCTTTCTGACTAGACTCAAGGCAGTTAAGCTGGGGGACTGCTACTGGGCCACCTTGGGCCTGGGACTGAGATATCTTTTGTTCCTCTTTTCTCTCCAGATCAACTTTTTAAGTCAAAATTCATCTCCTATGGCACAATGTTGTACACCGATAGAGAGCAGTGCATAAGGGACCAACAGGCGCATGCTGGTACCCTGACATCTCATCCCCACAGCCCACTTCCAAATCATTTTCTTAACCCAAAACACAGCCTCCCCTCTCCCCATGTCTGTTTTTCCTATTTTCTGAGTCCTGGAGCTGAGTTTTGGCCCTTAGGCTGTGTTCCTCTCTATTTACTTTCCCGTTGTGTTTTGCCTTTAGCATGTTCCTCCCAGTTCCAGCAGGTTGCTTGCAAGTCACTGCATTTTTCAGATTGCTGCCATAAATCCGCAGGTCGGTTGTTACAGTGAATATTGGATCGATTGTGCCTTTTTATGGTGTTTTTTTTTTCCCCAGCCTTACATTTAGCCAAGCAAAACCCACTCTGGGGTCAGCAGGGACCCAAGTGCCACCCAGGGAGAGCCCCTTTGCAGCGTGAATGCAGCCTCTGTTGCAGACCACACTGGCACCTCTATGCAAGATGCCCCAGGCTCTTCATTGTACAGGCACCCCTGGCCTGGTGGGGCACGACCATGCCCCCCGAACCCCCTCCAGATACATGCAGCCCAGAGCAGATGTATGAGGCAATGGGGCTGAAGCCTCTGCAGAGTCAGGAGTGCAGTAATGCCTGGGGATGAAGCGTTGAGACGGCAAGTCACAGACACTGAACTCATATCGAAATAACTCCGATCATCAATCACTGGTCCTGCCTGTTCTCCTAAGCTAACACTGGTGCCACAGTGGCTTGTAGCCAGACGTGGCAAAGCTGTGCCGCTCTTTTAAGAAGATAGTCCTTTCTATCCTGCACCCTGAATCAGCAAAAGACACCCTTTTTCCAGCACCCACCAGTCTTTTATTCTGATTTTCGTGGGCACAGCACAAGGCACCTGCAGTGCTGGGGGCAGCTGCAGAGCACAGCCTGCAAGCACAGTGAAGTCCCACAGTCATGGGCTTTCAATGAGCAATCAGGTGCCGGGCTCTTGTCCACCACCACCATGAGGTCTATGTCCCCGCTGGGAACCCAGCCTGGAGCCAGAGGGAAAACAATACAGATGCCTTGCTAGGGGGAGAGATTCCCCACATCCCTGGGCTATCAGACACGGCCAATACAACCTGATGCACAGAGCAAAGCAAACCCAGCCACTTAAATGGCTTTTTCTACTGATGTTTTTAAACCAATTGCTTTGTCAGTGTGGCAGAGAAACAAACAGGAGAAAGGCAATTACGGAGGAGGTCTCATCACATTAGCGATCACTGCTGCTGCTGCTGCTATTAGTGTTATTGCCCTCTTCCCTCTGAGCCTTATTAGATGCTTACATGAGAGCTGGACTCTCCTGAAATGTCAGTGAGCACCAAGCACTTGAAAATACAGCCCTGCAGTGCCCTGAAAATCTTGTTGATTACTTTAGACATTGTATGAACACAGGCAACTACAGCAACCCTGCCCTAGGCCACATACACAGTGAGAAAGAGGGAGCAGAGGCAGGCGGGGCATAGAGGAGCCACACTGTTCAGATCCCTTCCTCTGAACCCATCATGGGTCTGTCTTTGCCTCTATCTTATCCCTGTGTGAGCTCCTATTTTCCCATACCTTCAAAGCAAGATCCATGTTATTCATTTCAGGGAAAAGATCTCCATGCACCCTTATCCATATCCAGTGCTCTCCATCAGCCTTATTAGGGATGAAGAAAGTAATACCCTCATTCCAAAGGAAAACCAGACTTCCCCTGCTTTTTTGCAGAAGCCAAGCAGTTGCAACAGCAGGAAGAGCCCCTGAAACTCTGGAGCTGGGCAGGAGCTTTCCTAGCATTAGGTCACATTACAATAGGCAGAAATGCCTAGGTCTATTTTTTGTGTTATAAATGCGTGGGGGTATGTTCACAGAGGCAGCGCCAGCCCAGGAGAGCTTTTGGTCCAATCAGCTGAAGAGCCAGATGGGAAGTAGACATGCTGGAATGGAACTAACTGGGCTTGTTCCCAGTCACCCCACAGCTCTGGTTGGCCAGGGCTAGAAAAGCAGTGTCAGATCTGGTTCCTAGTCAGGAGAGAGACCTGTTCATGGTTAATGCTTCTTTTGAACTTTCCTTCCTTGTAGGCTGCATGGCCATGGACTTCTCCCCTCCACAGGGCATCAGTGGCTTGAGTTTTACAGACCTTCATGGCACAGGTCTTTTCTTGAGGCACACACAGTGGGGTTGCTGTCTCCTGAGGAGTTATATTTGTTCTTCCTTTCCTTGCTGTTTTCCTTAACCTAAAATAAGATGTCCCAGACTGAAAAAAAACAATAATAATAATATGTGAGCATGTTTTGCTCCCTGTGCCCAGATAAACATATTGCTTCCCAAGCCTTAAATGGGATGAGCTGCAGGGAGCTTACTGAGATGTGACAGCTTTAGAGGCTAACAAGAAATGCAGAGATAATGGGCCCCATTTGCTTCCTCTGTGTGCCCTGCCAGACCCACATAAGAGCTCATAGCAGAGCTTTGAGCCTTCTCAAGCCTTGAAGCTGCCCCAGTCCCTGTCCACCTTGCTCTTGCTCTCCTGCACTGCTTCTCATTGCGAATACATGGCTGTAACTAGTGCAGCCCCAGCCCCCTCAGAGCTCCTCCTCAGGGAGAGCTCTGCCTGGAGCTATCTATGTTTTTCCCACCACAAGACAGTATTTATGTGTGCACGTGTCGTTTGCTGGAAGCTGAGCCCTGCTGCAGTGAGAGGGCTCCACGCTCCTCCTCCCTACAAGCAAGGAGGAGGTCCAGAAAACTTGCGTTTGCCTTAGAGGAAAGCAATGGTCTGTTTCGGCCTTTTGATGGTGGAGGAGTTAGCATTCTTCTGTATGGATGGGGATTTTTCTACCTCAGACCACCTCTCCCTGGATTAAATTAAATTTTTAAAATGTTATAAGTGCAGGTAGTGCTGAAATTACATCCTACATCAGTTGAAGACAGGGCTGGCTGATTAGCCTTTCATGTTCTGCACCAATTTAAGAGCCAAAGACAGTGAGAGCAGGCTTGATATCTCTCAGAGAACCTTTCAGAAACATCCAGAGGATGAGCTTCTTGGAGATGAACCTCCATCAGATTTCAAAGGTGGGCCAGGAGGAAAAGCAGCCCTGCCATTTGACCTGTCTCAGTGTCTCAGAGAAGACCAAGATGAACTACCAGCATCACCCTCAGCTGGAAACTCCTGAGGCCCAGGCAAGCCCTGCAGCCTCCTGTGCATCACCAGCCCTTTCCACTGGTTTCAGGGAACGCTAGCAAAAGCACATTTCACTCAGTCAGGACAGTGTAACACATAAAGAGTCTGCTGAAATTTTGGCACAAGTCCTTCCTCACCAGTGAGCATCTCCAGACACCTGAGCAGCAAGGAGACTTTTGTTCATGATGCTTGTTCGCAACTGGGTAGGGCAGAGAAGATGCTCTCCCTGGGTCACAGCCATGGCAGAAAGTGGGGCAGCGGGTTTCTGTGAAATCCTGTATTCAGGTTTGATGTTCCTTCCTCCTCCCACTTCCAAAACATGACAAGTGAAATGGGTTCTTCTCCTCCCCTGTGAAGGTATGGATGTAGGGACTTAGATAAAACTATTAGCCCAGATCACCAAAAATACTTGTTTTCTATTACATGTTAAGAGCTCAAAGTTACCTTGCTCAGCAGCAACAGCAGCCCACTACTCTTTCTTCTACAGTTTTGCTTCTGCCACCAAAGATACCTGTGTAGGAATCAATTCAATCACCACAAGTAATCTAGGGGCAGAGCAGAAGAAAACCTTTCCTGTGCATCAACACCTGGCATCATTCAGCATTAAACCAGCCCTGCAACATCCCTGCTTTAAGTGACTTAATTTTGGTTGTCTTCTTATGTCTTTTGGACTACTCCCCTTCAAACCTGGCCTTGGAAAAATAGCCTTGCCTGTGAAGAAAGAGTCCATCTTCTTCTGCCCTCATGAGCTCAACTTGCACCCTGCTTGGAAGTACGTGCCAGCTGGAGGGGACCTCAGGCTGCCAACTGACCACTCTCAGCTTGTTGCTGACCTCAAGCCAATTTCCTGCAGACGTTGCAGAGAAAACCATGTTCAGCCCTTAGAAACTCCCTGCTCAGTCTCTCTCAGTAACCAGATGTCACCAGAGCCAGCGACTGTCAGCCCGAAACATTTCAGTTGACAACTAAAGGATGTTTATACTGCTGATGGAAATGACCAACCAAACAAAGGAAGGTGCTCAGCAAGGGAGGGAGATCAGGCAAGACCGACATAAGTCAGTAGCCAAAACAAGAAGCAACAGAGATGATGACAGGAGGAGAGAGCTGATGGCTAGGGAAACGTGAACAGCTGCTGAAGGTGAAACACTGCCAGACCAGAGAGGGGCTGCAGGGCTGCAGGAACTCCTCACAAAGCTGCTGCCCTGCACCAATGAAGCAGCCATTAGCCATGCTCTATGCAGCTGATGAGGAGAGGAATTTCTCTCCAACTCAACGATGAGAAAAACTGGTGTGGATTGAATGGAGCATGGGTTAAATAGCCTACCACACTGCTTCTGATTTACCATTGATTTACCACTGCAATTTAAGTAACCTGTTCAGGACCGAACGTGAAGGATGCCTGAATCGGACTGACAGATCAGCAGGTGAAAGGCTGGAAAGAACAAGCATCGTTTCCTTCAGCTCCAGGACAAAGGTATTTAAGGACAAGGACTTACTCAGGGACAGCCTTACAGTGATCTCTAAACTGTCCTCACAGCCAGCTGGCTGGAAAAGAAACTATCCCATGCGTTACCAAGGAGTGGGAGCCTTCAGTCCCTGATCTACCATATTTTCCAAGGCAGAAGCCCCAGGGCTGTCCACTCCATTTCCTCCCTCCCTCCCATACATATTTCTGCTAGTGAAGCTGTGTGAAATCCAAAGCGTTCACCACATCTATTGCAAAAACACCAGCAGCACAACATCTGCAACATCTGGACTACGTGCTAAACCAGATACCTAAGCTGTTCATTTCAGGTTTTTGTACCATAGAGGTATCTAGAGGCTCACAAATTGGTGTCCAGCCATGCTGAACAAGAGTGGCCCCGGCACTGAAGACTTTGTTGCATGAAAAGAGGAAAGAAGGACTGTAACTTCCAATCCCCAGAGGGAAACCAGAGTGGCCACAAAAATATTTGACATCAGCCACTTTATAAGCAAAGCCCTTTTCCACATGGCTCAATGAGCTCTTGTTGCGTTTAGTAAAGCTTCATCATGTTGTCTTACAATAAAACAAACATTTATTGGTCATTTTCTTTCTCAGCAGCAGGCTAAAACTCTTGTCATTTCATAGTTTGAAAGCCAGGCTGTAAAAGCAGAGTGATACATCCTGATTCTTCATGCATTTCTGAAAGGTGTTCTCACTTCTTTGCTTTGCTTTTCACAGCCCAGATAAGAAAAAGGCTTATGTAAGCAAACCTAAAATTAATCACCTGAATGTCTCACAGATTTCCAGGCAGCAAGGGTAACTGTGACTTATTGTCTTTGCAAGATGTACAGACCTCAAAGACAGTACATCTCTCTCCTCCTGCCCTTCCCCTGGGTTTGTTGGTCCAAGACTAGAGCAAACCTTGCATCCTTACATGCAGGCATTAAAGGCAGAAAATGAGCGGCCTCACACAGATGGGCAGAAACTTGCAAATATTAATACAATTCTACCAGTGTAACAGGTTGTGGATGGCAGATCCCTTTCCACCGCTCTGCCCCCTCCCCATTCCTCCTCATCTGCTGTGCTGTCAGGAAGCAATGATCCTTCCCAAACAGCCAGGATGCTCCCAAAACAGTCCCAGAGCTGATGTGGTAAATAGGAGCTAACAGCTTAGATTACCACCAGCGCTAATAACATCATTTCTGCAACCAAGATATCTAGACATGCTAGACCTTGTTTTTAAGGTTGTGAGAAGCTGGAACCTAACACAAAGTACAGATACACAATCACAAGTGCCACCCACATTCTGCTGAGTCAAAGAGCTGAGCTAAGTGGCAAGAAAAGCGAGATTTAAAAATCAAGTATGCATTAAATCTTGAGCAGGATGGCAGCAGGCTCAAAGTCAACAATTTCACTTCTGGCAAAGAAACATCCCTGGTGGGATGTTTCCCTGCCGAAAAGCATCCCTGGTGAGAGGCAGTAAGATGCTGCCTTAGATCCTGCTCATAGAGAATGACTATCTACCTAAACTTCACCACTGATTTCTTTGGGAATGAGTGAGGGATAAAAGAGTAGTTATTGTGTGAGCATGATCACTGGGGAGGACTTGATCCAAATCCGATGGAGTCCAGAGGCACTTTTCATTGACTCAAACTAGACTCCATGCCAGTTACATTCCAGGAATCCTTACTGGATTGGAAAGTCCTTAGAGCTATGGGACAAACTTTGAGCTGATAGGAAAGTCTTTTCAAGCAGGTATTAATTTGTAAGAAGTAAGAGCTGTAGTTGTTGAGACAGGGCCCTGACCCAGCATGGAAGGTTTCTTTCACCGCTACCATTCAATAATTATTTGAGCAATGGCTACTTTTGGCCCAGCCTTGAAAAAGAGTAGAAAACTTGATGTACAGCTTGGTAAAGGGTGCATCTGCTGCCTACCTGCAGCAAAGACAGCATTTGCCTGCCAAGAGCATAGCCTGCATTCTCCATGATTCAGGTATTTGCAATATCCTGTCTGCCAAGCTGCCAAGCGCATACCCAGCTTTGTGTGTGCTCTGATAAAAGAAGAAGGAGATCCCTTTGCACATTCAGTGTCTCCTGTTGTTCTGAGAACACCCTTTAAGGAGGCTTTCTTCTAATTTTGTCCTGTCCCTTTGTCTTCCGTGCTGTTTTCCATTCTTCCAGAGATGTAAATCTGTGCAGAGTGTTAGAAGACCTCGCAGATCCATCGTGCCCATTTTCTCCCATGTAACAGGAAGTTCATCTTTTGGAGCTCATTCAAATAAACATTTGCAGGATAAGGACAACCATCTTGCCACACCTGGAGCTTTATCCACCCATCCTGGAGGCACTATAGTGTTCAACCCGCTTTGCAAACTTTTCCTTGACTTTCTTGTTTTGCTGCCACAAAGCAAGCAAATAAGTATTGCACCAACTTCTCATAGCGACTCAAGTCCAGGTTGAGAAAAACATCAAATTTGAGCCTAAAAATCAAGGAGCCAATGGAGTTATAAGCAGAAGGGGAATATTTCTCCAAGATCAGTGATGTGCATTAGCCTACACTCTGCATAACGAGCATGGTGAACAAAGGAATGGTTTCCTGCTGACAGAACATCCACCTGGGCATGACAATGCCCATTAAACAGCCCAACCCACCTTGCCAGGTCCCAGTCTGAACATCACCTGCAGTTCAATCAAACACACTCTCAACTTCTCCCCTTTTCCTGTCACCAAATCCCTTTCTATGCAAAAGCTAGGGGCTTTCTAGCCCAGCTTGGATTGACTTTCTGGGACCAACAGGGAAGCAGGATGGGGACAGCTTAATCCAGAGCAACCTACAGCCTCCGTGGCCTCAGGACAGCTCAGTCCTTCTGCAAGGATATCTCTGTTCTCCATCCACCAGCTGCTGGGAGTAGTGAAACAGGGTTTTAAACCAAAATACAGGATTTCCTTGCACACAAAGAGCTGCAGACAGCATGAGCTTAGGTCCAGCATGAGCAGTGATTCCTTGCATTTGGTTTCCCCCTTTTTGTAGATTTGAACAGAGGTCAACGTTCATTCAGTGCCTTAGGTGTCTTCATCAGAGGCTATTTGAAGGCCCCAGGCTGGTGCTGCACAGCCTCAACAGCTCCATGGGGCACCTTTGTCAGGAAGAGAACTGCAGGCTCAGTTTGTTTTGTCTAAACTGGTAAGCCCGGGAGATCAGTTTAAAGCATTCCAGTTTGGAGGCCCATTTCTCACAAACTCCTAAAGCCCTATTTCTTCCAGCCTAATCCGATCCAACACATTTGTTACTAGGCTGAGATCCAGCAAAGAGTTTTATTTTGAATGCCAACAGCAAATTTTTATGACCACTAAATAAACCTTGAAACATGATATGTTTAGATAAGCGATGGGAATGCTAAGAGACTCTCAGTGAATTGAACCAAGAGGTGTGTGTGAGCAGTTCTGCTTAAAGGACATTCAAAAATAATGGCACCGGGCCTGTGCTGTAACTTCCAGGAGGAAAAATGCTGGAGGCAACAGTCAGCAGATCATAATAATACTGGTTTGAATTATGGTTCTGTAAAGACAAGCTATACAGGAGCAAGAGGAGGTGCATTACAGTGAGCCCTGAAGCTCAAGAGAGCTTCTTTCCAAGCTACCAAGTAGCACAACTGGTTGCATCTTGGCCATATGCTGTCAAACACAGAGAGAAATCTTCCTCTGTACATCATGGCAAACTGGCCTTATGTGTCCCTTAAGTTTTTTTCCAAGCACTGCACTGTAAAGATTCCCATGCTTACAGATGAAATGCTCAAACTAATCCACTGTTCGTCCAGCTCACTACCACAGCCCACATCCCTATCACCAAGGTAGCCAGTGTTGGACAAGATCAGCTCCTGTGTGAAGAACATCTGTCTGAAGGTGAAACTGAGGAGCAGAGATTATTTTGTTTCCTGGATATCCACTAAGTATGTGTGCCATGTAGCCAACCTGGAAGGGATATGATGTACCTCGTATGACATGCATGGATGACGCATGTGTGCTATATCCACAGCTGGCCTTCCAAGGGCTCCTCAAAAGTCTGGATTGGCCACAGCATCAGTCTTCTCCAGGTGCTACATAGCCCAGGCATACCCAGACATGCCCAGGATTTATGGACATACAGCCACTCTCAGCACAACTGCAGTGTGATTGTGCATTTTCACTACTAATGCAAAACTCCATAAATACTAAAAATTACAGCTGGATATTTAGAAATGCTCAAAATCTGCCCAGAAGATATTTCCTGGTGGAAATGGAAGACATTTGCACTATGTAGGCCTTGATGGAGCGATTCCTTTCAAGGGAAGAGCCTGCAGCCATTTGCACAGTCAGGATATCGCAAGCTCCTGATTTCCCATTGATGGTGAACTCAGCCACCATGGCGGCATACTCTGATGGTTCCCATCATCCTGATGAGCAACCACCCTCCCCAGGCAGGCAGGCAATGACCTGCCCTCAGGCAAATATCTTGCCAGCTCAGGACAGAATTGCAACTGGGGCACAGACCCAAGCCTGAGTCATCAACAATCTGGAAACCCCACATACTGGGGATGTTACAGCTCATGTCCTCAGTCCTCCCCTGTCCTCCTTTCTCAGTGTTTTCTTCCCCTGGGGATTCAGCGTAACCATCTTAATCTTTGAAGCACTCCATGGTCAGGCTCCAGACCAGCTGCACAAACCAGTAACAAGCTAAACTGGTTGCCACTGCAAGAAGAGAAGTGGTCAGCTGTGCATTATTAGCAGGGCTTTCTCAGGGGAGTCCTTGGCAATAGGGATCCAGGAACCATCACAGGCCTCCCCATCGCGTGCAAAGGGCATTTTGCTTAACTCGGCAAGGCAAACAACACATTCTCAAATTAACAGACACAGAACAACACAAGCAGCTGCTCATTTTGCTCCCAGAGGAAACAACAAACACCCAGCAGACGTTGACCACCTGGCTCCAGACACGATGTGGAGATGCTACAATGTGGTGCACCAGCCTGAGAAACAAGGCTCTGACAGTCCAGTGATTTCCCTTAACACTGACATTACCAAAGGTGTGGGGGAACAGGACATAGTGTTCCCTATCCTCAAATGGAGGTGCAGCTCTCATCGTGGTTAATATTTTAATTAAAACCCCAGGTTCCGGAGTCAATGTGATGATGGAGATGGCTCCACTCTATATTTCAACCAAGTTTATCCCCTGATGCTGCATGGAAGCTGGAGACAGTTCCTTCTATATCTTCACAAAATCATATTTTGAAGTCAAGCTCATGAGCACACTGGAAGCCACCCTAATGAGCTGTATTCAATCACAATGCAAAGAACTGTCATGGTTTAAGCCCAGCCAGTAACTCAGAACCACGCAGCCTCTTACTCACTCCCCCTGAGACCTTCTTCCTCCCCCTGCTCCTGGAGGGATGGGGAGGAGAATCTAAAGAATGTAACTCCCACGGGTTGAAATAAGAGCAGTCCAGTAACTAAGGTATAACACAAACCACTGCTGCTGCCACCAATAATAACAATGATAAGGGAAATAACAAGGACAGAGAATACAACCGCTCACCACCCACCAACCAACACCCAGCCCGACCGAGCAGCAATCATCACTGTGGTTGAAGTGGCTGCAGTATCTGTTGTTGGGGTTGGTGCAGCCGCTGTGCTTGGGGGTTGAGTAGCACCAGCAGCTGCACTGTCTGTTGCTGTTGGGGTTTGAGTAGCTGCTGTACTTGTCACTGGGGTTGGTGTAGTTGCTGTATTTGGAGTGGCTGTGTTGTCTGCTGTAGTCAGAGTTTGAGTAGCTGCTTTACTTATAGCTGGAGTAGCTGCATTGTCTGTTGCTTTGTGATCAGATCCAGAGATATTTCTTTCTGTTTGAAGGTGCTGGATAGTGTTGAACCGGGCTCTGTAAGCATAGGCCAAGCCCCAGCACATTGCCATGATTTGTTGCTCTCTGATACGATTAGGATGACAGCACACCTCATTTAAGTGTTTTAGTAATTTTTCTGGGTTTTGCACTTGTTCAGTGGTGAAATTCCAAAGCACTGGAGGGGCCCACTGGCCTAGATACTTGC
>WYDI02023576.1:26187-71075 GCA_009867235.2 Psittacus erithacus | reverse complement strand
TCCCTGCCCATGGCAGGGGGGTTGGAACTAGATGGTCTTAAGGTCCTTTCCAACCCTAACTATTCTATGATTCTATGTTTGGAGTGATGGTGTTTTGTCTTCCCAAATAACTGTTACATGCGATAAAGCCTTGCTCTCCTGGAGATGGCCAAGCACCTGCTGACAACAGGAAGGGGTGAATCAATCCCTTATTTTGCTTTGCTGGTGTGTGCGCCTTTTGCTTTGCCTTTAAACTGTCTTTATCTCAACTCATGGGTTTTCTCACAGGTAAGCCTATACCTATTCTATATGAACGTGACTGAAGCAAGGTTTCTCATGAAAAGTAAGGTTTTTCTCAGTGGAAAATCTTTAAAAAAAGCTGTAAAAGACTTCCAATTGGAAAGAAAGCACCAGAAAAATCTGTAAGCAAAATTGACTTTCCAATAGGTCTGATGGCCTAATGTGCAGGATTTTAACAGCTTTAGTAACTTTGGAAACCTCCTACCTTAAGTGATTTCCACAAACTATTTTAGTCAATCACATTAAAAAAAGGGGGGAAAAAATCCCAACAAGATTAGAAAACAAGCAGGAAATTCATCATGTTGTGCATAATTTCTCTTTACTTGCCCAAAAGCTAGGCCAAGTTAAAGCATAAAAGGAAATTAAATACAGATATTTTTAGTACTTGTTTCCTAAGCAGTCATTTCTGTGCTCTGTTTGCATAAGCAATTGAAGGTAAGAGGTTTATGTGCAGATGTCATGCTCCAATGAGATCATCTGTTAACTGCCATGAGACAGAAAGCAGTTTCAGAAGACAGAAAAAACAGTCATTTGAGGAGGTTTGCCTCTAGCAGAACTATCTTTTTCCTATCTCGGTTACTACTTCCCCTAAGGCAGAACAAGGCAGAAGCGTTGAAACATTTCCAACAAAACATGCAACTCCAAACACGCAACCACTTGTAATTGTCTTATAAATGTGAAAATTATAAATGCCCAACTGGGAAGAATAAGCCTTGCTACCTTATACTGTATAAGAAGAAAATTTTTGCAGAATGGCTCATTTTGCTCAGGATAGCAGTTCTGCTCACAGATCTGAACAAGATTCAAGCTCAGATACATATATGACACCCAGTTGCAGACGGTAATCCTGTCCAACCGCACAAATAGATCAGAAGACAAAGTGGTTCACAGCCTCCATCAGGTGCCTGAAGTTGGATAGTGTAAACACTTCTCCTTCTGCAAATGGTCAGGACAGAATCTCAGAAACATCTACTAGAGGCATCCTGAGTTTCATTTTCAGCATGTTGCAGTAATAGAATAGAAATCAAAGTGAAATCAAATGCAAGGATCCCCCAGCATTCCACCAGTGAGGGGGTAGTTTCTTGCCCTGGAAAAGCATCATGCCTCAGCAATAGTTCTGATCATCACCTATTTTTCAAAGGAAAACCATGAAGAGCAGAAACTGGTGGATTAATTTGCCTGTGTAACAAGGAGAGAATGAAGTCTTTCAGGCAACAGACAGGGTCTACTTGGATAGATAGAGTCTCTCACAGCACTGCTTATACACAGACACTACACTGCAAACAGCGGGAAAGAATGACACTGATGAAACAAACCCATGCTTATGTCCAGAAGTCAAGAGCATTCATTCAGACAGAACAGATGAGACCTGGACATGCTAAGGTTTTTCACCAGAAGTCATATAAATCATCGTCTCCTAACAGTGAAAGGCTGCGGTTAAATCTAGTCAGAATTTGAGCCCATGACTACAAGTCAAGACTCCAAGAGTCTCTTACTCAAGTATGTTAAGCTAGGAAGATGGAGACACACTGGCAAAACAAATCTCAGAAGAATCTGTGAATACAGCCTGGTTTTATGATACCAGAAGTTTAAATGCCCACTGAAGAGACCAAAGCCTTAAAACCGCAAACTGAGAAAAGGGGATCCAGGAAGAGGAAGGTTTGGGGAGTATAACACCCAAACTGTCATGGGAGCTGGCCTAGCGATGCAGGAGAGAACCTCCTCCACTTTGGCAATTTCAGATCCTGAAGAAATGTGAAAGGGCAGAGACACAAATTTAAAGGCAGCACCTCTTTTGCAGATGGGAAATACTAATTGAGCACTGTGAGCTGCCAATACACTCACGTCTACTTACAGAGAGCGCGCTAGAGGGGCTTTGATAGTCTCTAAGTCACTGCTCTCATCTCTCATGTGCACAGTGCATATTAATACATTTCATACATTTTCTTTGGCAAGTTTAATGGAAACAGAGGCTTTCAATGAAAAAGCTGAGCCAAAACTCACAAATACCCAGTTACACTGTCTCTGCACTCTCTTATTTCCCCCTGCCCTCTTGCCATCCCCACCTCCCCAAGAGAAAAAAAAATAAAAATATATATATATATATATGTATAAAAAGAGTGCATTTAAGTGCGATTTTTTCCATTTGGCTCATGCGGAAGGTGAGATGATCTGTACTGAGAAGCTCTATACTGGTTCTTCTTATTTCTTCAGAGACCAAAAAGGGAAGGAATAGAAAACAGCCTCTTCAAATGAAATATGCCCTTGTCAAAACAATTTAACAAATGGAAAAGGCATGCCCATTATGCTAGTTTTCCAGAAGTTCATCAACCTCACTGTTAAATGTTAGCATGTAAGAAACATTACTCTATTTGTTCTTTATGGTTTGTTCCCAAGATCAAAGTGCTGTGGCCTGGAGGGTGTTTGACATCCAAGAAACACTCATTGCTGCAATATTGTCTGTAGCGTCTTTTGTTAGTTTTGTTTCTTTATAAGGCTTTGAAGAACAGCAGTCAACACTTGCAGCACATTGGCATCCCATCAAATGCCAAACTCATCCTTTTAGAGCACATGGGAGGAGATCATTTTTATAACTCTTATTATGGTTTTCTCCTTTCATTAGGTCCTCCGATAGAAGTTACTGGAAATTGTCTTGCATCCCAATCTCCTTTCACTTGCAGAGATTTGTCCAACAGTGAAGTCAATGCTATTAATCCTTTATTTTAAAGAGGAGTTAGAGCCTTATATAGATAAATGCAGCAGTTTTAGACAAATCTATAAATCATTATAGGCTTTGTTTTGGGTTTGTTTTGTGGGGTTTTTTTAATACAGTTTGTTATCCAACATAAATTTTTTCAGTAGTTTTTATTTAGCTCCTATCAGATGGTGGATGATACTCAAAGGGATGAAAATGTGTCATAACATAAAACTGCTTTATTTAACCAAACCAGTTGAAGTGACTGAATTAGTTTGCACAACTGCTTCAGTAGAAACATTTCAACACCCATGGCTCAGAGTTTCAGTCAAGCTCAGTTAGCTGAGCTAATGGGATCTAAAAAGAGAGACCAACTTCTGTAGGTGCTCAGGGCCATAGCCCTAGAATGACCACCTGCTCAGGGAGTCTAATCCCTAGCTCTCCAGAGCAGCCTTGTTACAGATAATCTCTTCTATAAATTTACTTCCATATTTCCTGTTCCTATAGACTGCTTGTTCCAAGTTTGGTCTCTTTAACAGTTAGGAACTTGTTTCTTATCCCCAAGCAAATGTACTTTTGGCCAGTTTATACCCCTCTACTCCTCTGCCAACACTGCCCTTCAGCTTAAGAAGTCATTTTCTGCCATGATGTTTTTAAAGACAAAAAAAAAAGCATACTCTCTCAGGTTTTGCCTTGCTAAGCTAAACAAGGAACGTTTTCTAGCCTCTAGTGGTAAAACAAATTCTCCATCCCCTGATCATCCCTATAGCCTTGTCTATGCAAACTTCAGTTTCAAGTCATCTTTCTTGAACGCTATTAGTCAAAACCGTTTGTTGTCCTCAATATCATCCAGCTCTTTCCGTGCACTATCCCAAACTCCCTTTATATTGCTGAGTCCCACCTTTGTGTCCCCAATTAAACAGTTTAGGCAGAAGCAGCTCCCTGTGTGAACTGCGCAGAACATGATTAACACACATTCATAATGAAACGTGTTGGGAGATGACAACTGAATCCATGTAGGTCCAAGAAGCAGGGATCTCCTCACCAAGAAGGGGCATGTTGCCAAAGCAACATATAGGTTAAACAGTCTCTTTAATGCTAAGGTCCAAGAGAAAAAGACAAACATTAAAACTGTTAAGAAAGAAACTGAAGAAAATCTGGGTTCGCAGGAAGAAAAACTCTTGACTTGAAGAACTTTTGGGAACAGAAACTTTCAGGGGGAGGGAGAGGCCAGGAAACCAATGACATGCTAAAGCAAATAACATACAATTTCTTCTCACCATCACCAAAAGCAAATTTTTTTTCTTCACAGCTAACCCACCTTCTCCTAACTTCTTCTGTTGTAACAGAAATTCTTTACTCAGTAGAAACCATTGCTGGGAACCATATTCCAGCTACACAATGCCTTATAAAACAGATGTCAAACACATTACAGTGCACTGAAATTAACCACTGTTAAACTGACCACCAATCAATTACATTTGAAACATGCTGTCTGCTCACCTACTAAAAAAGCTCTGATCTACTAAATATGCTTGCTATTTGCTTTCAAGCAGAATTCCCAAAACATACTCATGTTTTAAAAGTGCTTCCTGGAACAATGACAGAAAGACTTCCTCATGAAAGCCAACAGCACCAGAAGCCTACAACGCTTTCTCAAACTGCAGGCAAATAACTCAGAAATCTCTTGTCTGCTATGGGGCCTCAATCTTCCAGCTGAACACCAAAGTGATCAGAGCTGCATCCAAGCTTTTACTGCGGTAGAGCTTGCTACAGTGATGTACTCACACTGGCTGCAAAGAGATGGTTCTCCTCTCCCCACCATTCCTTGTCAAAGAAGTATTAATACCATGAGAACAAAAGAGAAACAACATGGCTGCTTTCTCCCTTTTGGGTAACTTGCCTAGTGATTATGAACTTAACATTTCATGCATATGAAATGCTTTCCTGGTGGTAGTCCTCTACAGTCAAATAAAGACATGACAATAACCTTCTTTTTCTGTGACTAAACATTAAACTCATCTGAATAGGATGACATCAAGTGCACACACAGATAAACAAATATGTTTCAGATAATTGCATGCAATATGTATTTGTTTAAAGATACTGATTTATATATTTGAATTCTACACAGCATTTTTCCTATATTCCATAGGAATATAATATTCCATAAAATATAATGTGTAATGTAATATAATGCATAAATGTAAATGCTACTTAATTTTATAATTAACCCAATATTTCTATAGAGGTAAACATTTTTTAGGAAAAATTCGTACTACATTTGGACTGTTCATTGCACAGTTTTCTGCATTTTTAAAATGTCATTATGAGTAAATGAGATGCTGAAAGAAAGAATGAAAAAGTTCATACTCCACAGCTCCCCAAAGTGTTAAGTACAGCAGAGTCAGGAAACAAGCTAACAAGAGCCCATTCTAACATTTACATTCTAGTAATTGCAGCATATAGCATTAAAAACTGCAAGTAAAAACACCTATGAGAACATAAGTAATAACTCATCTAGAAAAAAAGAAAGAGAAGAATATGAAGGTTTTAGAACTCATGTTTCACAAAGCATCACATATGTGAAACTCACTACCCACTGGTTTTGAAAATGTTGAGCCAAAAAAAAACCAGAGGGAAAACTCTCAATGATTTCTTAGAAGGCAGTATTTTACCTAGAACATACAATAGTCTAGGCAAAACCTCCCCTTCCCCTTACAAGACAGAACATTGCTCCCTTAGCAGTTTGCTACCTGAAACCCCCATTTACCTCCATTTTGCAGGTAAACAGCACGAATTCCTTTCCAGAACTGAATGAAGCTCCTCACAACTTGGCTGAAATTCAGAATGTCATCCCACTTTTGCCCAGGCAGCACAGGACTTGCTCATCTTCTGCTGTCCAGCTGCAGCCAAAGAACCCACTACTCCTGTTTTTCATCCCCGCTTTATCTCAAACTGCTTGCTGCAGTCCAACAAGCCTACTACATCCACTGCAAGACTTTCCCTCAATTTCATCAGTTAATGTCAAAGCATTGGATGCACCTAAAACACATCTACCGCAGAAAAAGCATCTCACACACACAGTCCACTCTAATTCTTCCAAACACTGCCTGTAAAACATCTCAAGTGCCCACATTTTCATACTGATCTGCACCCCACCTGTGACAATCCCATTCTCTAACCAGTTCCACATCACCACAAATGGAGGAACAAACCATGGGTATGAAGAAGACTGAGATATTCAAACATAAAACAGCAATTCAAAGAGAAATTCCACCAAAATATCACGTAAATATACACAAGAATTATAAAAGGTCAAATACCGGATTAAGGTGAAACAAAATAAATGCCGACATTTGTATAACATTATGCTCACAAAAAGACATTCCAGCAGCATTTTCTTTTGTGTCTCTTTTCTCTTGCACAGTTGAAAGTGCAAAAAACAACCCACGGAAATAAAGTAGAAGGAGAAAATATAATCAAAATTCATCAGTGACCTGAAATAATCTGATTTGATGTCTAGACTTCACCACCGCACTCATCTAGTCTGACTTCCACACACAACACAGACCACCAAATTCCACCCAGTATCACCAGAATTTAATCAACATCTTTAAAGGACTCTCCTGAAAAGCCCTACAGCCTGGAAGGCCTAAGCAACACATCAAAACAAGCCATTCCATTTCCCTGATTGCAATTACTACCAACACCAGTGAATTTTATCTGCGAACAGGCTCTTTAAAACAAAAAAGCAATGTAAAGCTAATGATCCGAATCCCGCTCACTGACGTATGACTTGCAGTTTCATTCAGAACTTAAAGCCTGATCAACAGTCACAAGTTACAAATTTCAGATCTTTGGGTGAATGCCTACCTTTGTTCTTTTTTCTTCTTTTTTTGCCTTTTCATGAATCCTTATTCAAAAGTGACACATTTGTTCAGTTCAGGGAGATTCTTCTCTCTGGAGGGGAAATAATTTTTATCAGTAAGACTCCCTGGTGATCAGGTAGACTTGGAACTGCTGTTAATCAGCCTTTTTGACATGGCAGCTTGAATAGCACTTCCCATGATGCTTTGTGTGCCTACCTTAATTCTTTCCTTTTGAACTCACCATGACTTATAGGTGTCTTTTTTTCCCTTTTGTGTGTCTGAAGTTATCCCTCTATTAACTTTAATTGGAAAGGTACCTTTTGTTCCCCTAGAGTAGTCATATACTAACCACTGAACTCCCTAGGCTCAAATTTCTGGGGTAGCAAGAGTTCAGTTTTCTGATAACTTAAAAAAAAAAAAAGAAAATCCCAGCAAAAATATTTGATATCTTTATTATTGCTAATAAAATAAGTGATATTTACGCTGAAGATGAACGTTTGCACCGATTTATATCAGCAAATACAGAGGCTTCTACTGCAAGTTGGGGTGAGTTCAAAAGGAAAGAATTAAGGGCAGATACACAGAACATCACAGAACCCTAACCCCTGCCATCCACAAACTGCAGTGAAATGCATGCTGCAAAAAATAAATAAATAAATAGGCATTTTCTGAGGCACTGCTAGAAATTCAAGTTCTTTCACAGAAACAGAAGCAAAACTTTGCTTCCTATAGACTTGTGCCTTCCCCCAAACTCAACTCACCTGCCCTTACAGCACCACTGTTGGCAAGAAGGAGGATACACTTGGACTAACCTGCACCTCGCTGCGCTCCAGTCAATCATGCAGGACACCTGCATGGGGGCAGTTACCAACCACAACATGGAGTTCCCACCCTTCCCTCAGCATTTGCTCTCATTTGCGAGCTCTCCCCTTTCTCCAGGCTTTTTACATTAAATTTGTCAGAGCTCCTGAGACTTCTGCAGCTCATCCAGTTCCAGCCCCCCACCATGGGCATAGACACCTTCCACCACAGCTGGTTGCTCTGAGCCATGTCCAACCTGGCCTTGACTGACCACAACCTAAAATCCAGGTAAAATTTAAGTAAGCTTTCCAATTATCTAATTCACCACATGAAACTCCCTGCATTTCTGATTCCTGCCTTAATTTTCCCCCCTCCCCTTTTAGCATGGGCCATATGTTACAAACTCAAGGTGATGTACCCTCCTAAGTAAGGGTTTATTTACCAGATATTTGACTCACGTATTATCATTTAAGCATTTCAGGCAGAAAGACAGAGAGAGCACTGCTATGTGAAGTGACCTGGTGAAAGGCAATGGGTGAAACGCCCTGTTTATCCACCTACATTACAGACCAGGCAGCTGTTTGTTCACGGGGAGCCCAGAAACATCTCAACCCTGACCTCAAAGTGACATCCCAGATGGAAAGACTGCTGCAGTATCCCTTCCCGAGGCCAAACCTGGCTTGCCCCATGCAGCAGCTCCAGCAGCACATCCATACCCCAAGCCATGACTTACCAGGCCTAAGTACCAGCTGTCTGTGACACAGTGCAGCTGCGGCTTCATTCCCCTGCTGCGACTGTGGCTGTTGACCACAGCTGGTTGCCAAGCACCTACCCAACCGCGACCTCATCCTCCCTCCTCACAGGACAGGGAGAAAATAAGATGGGAAAGCTTGGGGATCACTTATGGGCAAAAGGAGACTTCACTTGGGGAAAATCAAGGTAATCTGTTACCAATTAAAACACAGTTGCGGCGAGACAATAATTAAAACACCATCTCTTCCCAACCCCACTCCGGGGAAGGGGGTTTCCACCATTTCCTTAAGCTCACCTTCACTCGCGACTCCTCTACCCCAACCCCGAGGGGCTCAGGAAGATGGCGGGCTGTGGTGCTCCCTGCGGCTCCTACCCTCGCTCCCGCTGTTCTCTCAGGAGCTCTCCACTCTCCACCCGCTCCCTCCAGCGAGGAATCTCCGTGGAACCGCTGCGGGGGGCGGCAGGAGCCGCTCCTCCCGCTCTGCCCTCGGGGCTGGCCGGGCCGCTCCTCACCCTTGGCCCCTCAGCGCTCCCCGCCGGGCAGCGTCCGCCCGTCCTCGGCCGAAGGCGCTGTGCCCGAGGCGCCTGCCCACTGCTGAGGGGCTGGGCTGTGCCCCGCCGTGGGGCCGCTGGAGCCGGCTGGGGAGGACAGGGCTGGCCTCCCTTAGAGAGATCGGCCGGCAACATCTGGGCCCAGGGCAGGGCCAAGCTAAGAGCAGCCTTACTGCCAGCGCCTGTGTGGGGATACTGTATTCAGGGCGATAGCACAAAGCCTGGGGAGCAGAGGGCTCCTGCCGCAGGTACCTGCAGCACCCAGGCTAGCCTCTGGAAGATGTGGTTAGCCCGCTGACAGAAAGCAGCGCAGGGACAGGAATTGCGGTTCTTAGAATCAGCATGTACTTCCCTCCTTTCCTACCCAAAAGGCAGTACAAACAGAGCTGGCCTTACCATAGAAACAAATTATTTTGGTGGGGGGATAAACAGCCCAATGCGTGGCAGCTTTCCCCTGTGCGATTCAACTCATCAGGGAAGTTTCTGGAAAAGCAGCCTTGCAAGGATTTTAGATTAGGAAGAAATCCTTCTCTGTGAGGGTGCTGAGGCGCTGGCACAGGGTGCCCAGAGAAGCTGTGGCTGCCCCATCCCTGGCAGTGTTCAAGGGCAGGTTGGACAGGGCTTGGAGCAACCTGCTCTAGTGGAAGGTGTCCCTGCCCGTGGCAAAGGGTTGGAATTGGATGAGCTTTAAGGTCCCATCCAACACAAACCATTCTGTGATTCTATGAATCAAAACCAAAGCCAGGCCTGGAAGTCTTTCCTCCAGCCCCAAAAGCAGCTACTTGAGCACAAGCAAGGCCATACAGAGGGTAGAAATCATTTTTGCTATGTGTTCTTTCTGTGCCCTGGGACAACTCAAGTTCTGCTATTAGGGCACAAGAAGAAACAATCCCCTAGCAGAGCTCATTGCTGCAGGACCTGCACTGTCAGGCCCCGCTGGCATGGATGCCATAGGCAGCTCTGTGCTGCACCAGCTCCTCAGATGCCAGTGGTCAGCACAGCACGCAGGTGCTAACTGCTGTGTCCCCTGCCCCACCTTTGTGAACAACCTGCAAGCAGCAAAAGCAACTCCCCCAGGGGAATCCTCTAAAGAAGGCACAGGAGGTGTCAGGGGCGCAAGGAGCCCAGCCTGATGCAATGTGTGGCAGCCCCGCTCATCTTTGAAACAGGCTGATGACTGATTATGGGAATCCTCCCCATGCAGTACCCCCACACCATGACATCTCAATCATACTTCCATTTCTTCTTTAAGGTAAAAAATGGCTTTCCTGGCCCAGTATGTTTATCTGAGCCTGAGCCACTTATCTGCACAGGTTTTCAGTATGCAGCCTAGAACCATTAGATTTTTATCATGTCTTATGAAAATTATACGCAGCTTACTCTTGTAGCTGTATATTACAAGGCAAACATGTATAGAGAGGCTGGTTCTCCTTAGATTACTATCTCTGAATTGATGCTGTATGAGGCACAACTGCTTAAAAGGTTATAACTGATGTAATTTTTCCCATTACAGGTAATTTATGGCTCCTGTGTGTCTGACTTGTCAAATCGTCTTAGGGAGATCAAACAGGGTCTGTTTGTCATAAGCATTTATCTAACACTTGTTCCTCTGCAAGCTGCAAAATGCAATAGTTATTCTTTTCTTGGGTGTCAATTTTCTCCCATATGTCTTGCCTCTTAGTCCTTGTAAATGCTCTCCTAATGCAAAATGCAGGGGTGCTTCAGTAGCAAAAATGAGCAATGACTACCTCTCCAAGGGCATTTTTGAACGAGAGAATTCTTTTCCTAAGCAGAGCTCGAGTGCTTCAGAGATCTGAAGTTAAGCACACAGATGTTTTGCAGCTCCAGCTGTGCCTCAAACATTGCTGCATTATTTACCCCTCAACTTTGCGTAACTCTGAGCTGGTCTCTGTTGCTGGGAAAGAAAATCCTTCAGGAAAAGTCCTGGAGAACAAAATAGCCTTTCATTGGTAAGGCACATCCAGTATCTGTTTCCATCCTCCGGCCTACCTGCACACTTCCTTCACAGCACAGCAATGCTCCCTCCCCAAAGGGGACAGCATCTGCTCTGCTCCGTGCGCCCTGCAGCCCTGCTATGTGGTCATGGCCATCTGCAGTACACCAAGTGTGAGTAATATAACGAGGTAAGGAGCCCAGCAGCATTCAGACACACTCATGTTCCACATTTATGGACCTTTTACCCATTCTACTGCCAAAAAGCTGCATTTCTTAATGGCTATGAAGTGTGAAGTGTCTGGAAACACACAGCATGCTCACTGTCAAGGAAAGAACTTCTACAGAGACGCTTTGCCAGTTTCACTCTGCATTAAGCTTTACCTTCCCATCAGGTATGAAATGGCAGGACACGCTTAAGCAGGCATTATGACAGGAATCCTCGAGAGAAATTCAATAAAGAAATTCTGTAGTAACTAAATTGCTATCATTTATTTGTTCAGTAATAAATAGAAAATAATAAAGTCTTATTTGAACAATAAATAGAAAGAAACAAAATTAGAAGACCTGTACTTTGCTGAATGTGAAGTCCTTTGAGTAAATGGATTGAATTGGGTTATCTTCACTGACACATTTTTAACAGGGCTTACAGTACAGAAGTTTTGTGCAGCAAATAGGAAATATCCTGAAAACATACAAAGAAACATTCAAACCATATATATGCAGAACAGAACTTCAGCTACAAACACACCCCAAAACCAGGGCTCTTAAGATCCAAGGATTTGCCCCAGTAATACTGTACATATTTGAGAAACTCTGGTCTTCGATGCAGAGACATCTAATGCCTGCATAAACTGTTCCTCCTATCAGGGAAAACTTCAGTGTTGCCAGTTGCTTGAGATGGCTTTAATGTGAGGTAGAATTAAAGACCGACAATCAAACATAGCAATAAACTGTAAATCGCATGTGTTAGAAATTACACATATCTGATCACAGGAACTGCAGAAGTATGTTAGTTGCAAAACATCACTAGCAACCTCATAATTAATCTAACTGGCACCCTGTTGGAAACATTGCCTAGCTCTGTGGACTTTCTGATCCACATCTCTGAATCTTTTTAGACTACTTGAAAGAAACCCCAAGTATTTTTACTCAGTATTCATTAAAAGGCTAGTAAGTGTTATAATAAATTATTTGCTTCTTCACAGATTCATTTCAGCACTGACTTATTTTACCACACTGATAAATTCCGTCTCCATCTTAAATATTTTTCAAGCTGCCTCAGGATCTGCCACTTCTTTTTTTTTCCCCCCTAAGTTTGTTTCTTTCTTTCTTTTCCTCCAAGTGTCTTAGATGAGAATCTCTTTATCTCTGCTCCAAGCTTTTTGCTATAGCAGTCTTGAATGGCATATTAGAGTCTATTTGAGTACTGGAACAATGTCTCTGACAATATGCATTCTGGCACTTTTCTCTAGATGAAATTTCTATGTGCTTCAGACAATAGACAATGTTAGGAGAGTTGGACAGACAATACAGAGCAGCAGTATTCATCTGATCTTCTTGGAAACCATTTTGGAACTGCAAGCAGAAGACGACAGAAGGCAGAAATACATGAAGTTACTACAAACTGGAAAGGAGCTGTAAGGTTGAGGATTTTATGAAACAGAATGAATATTGTACTTCCTCTGGACAGACTGACCCATTCAACTGAACAGCAATGGTAACAAAAAAGAAGAGACCCCAAAATCATGGGTTTAAGCCATACTAATCAAAACATGAAAACATTAAGAGTATAAAATAATTTCACTGCCAATGTGTGCATGATGCTGGCTTCTACAGTAAAACACAAAAAGGCAAGCAGGCAAGAAGAAGCGGGGGGGAACAGCTAAAGATTGTGCATTACCTGCAATCTTATGGCTGGTGCTGTGCTGGACTGTGTTCAGGATATCATCACCAGAAAGCCTCTCTATTTTTACAGATGGTTTATAGACATTGACCATCCAAAAGATTGATAGAGAGCCTTAGTAGCATGTGGCATCCATACCATATGAGGGTTTTGATAGCAACAACTTCAGAAGCAGAACAGTTCCTCTTATTACAAATAATTATGGGGTTTGCTCACCACCAATATATTTACAGCTGTTCCACAGTCCGTCAGGCCCAAACAACTTACTCCAATCCTTCTACAAGTTACAGAAAGGCTTTGCACACTGTTCCTGCCATAAGCCTTTGAGAAGCTGGATATTAATTTAGGTCATAGGTATAGAGGAATCTCAGCTGCCTTACTCAGTAATGGCAAGGGCTCATTTTCTCTAAAAACTTCTTGATAATTAAATTACTGGAAAAATATACTTCCCTTCCTGTAAAATAGCACCTTTATTAAAAAAACATTTCCATGAATTAGTCCACTCTGTGAGGGTTAGAGACCTTACTCTGAAGGCGCTTTTGTTTTAAATCAGGGGTTTTCAGTCTGTTCTTGATGGACTTATACTCTATGAGGTCCAAGACTAAAATAAGTTATTTCACATGCTGCTCATCAATCTACATATGAAAGTTTATAACAGAAAGCCCTATTTCCCTATTATAGGAAGTCCATAGCAGGGGGTTGGAACTAAATGATCTTTAAGGTCTCTTCCAACTCAGACCATTCTATGATTCTATGAAACATGTGAATCTGATAACCAGAAGAGTAAAACCTACTGATTTATGCTATCAACTGGCAGTGTTAGTAGAACTTGATCAATGCAATCATTTTAATCCCTTGCACATCAGTGATAGTTTACTGGTAAAACAGGCAGGGCAGCATCCGTCAAGTCATTCCAGAATCAACATCTTGTGTGTTCATACTACATGAGAACAGGATAACAGGACACAGGAAAGAGACAAAACAACAATGAAAGGCAGTATTCCATTGAGGATGTCTTCTCTGACCAAGTCTCAGCTGCTATAAGAACTGGGGAAGAAGGTAGCAAGAGAAATAGGGCAGTAAGAACCACAGCACGTGTTTCAAAGAGGAAGCATTCCCATTTCATCCATTAATTGTGGTGTCTCAACTTTGTCGTCTTACTAAACTGCAGTTATTTTGTTACCTTTATCCCTTGCTCCCTTCCCTAACCCCAAGTTTTTGCTGGCTTTTGTCCATGTGTCACAGGGGTTACACAAGGATTGCTCTCAAGAGCAACTCTCCTTTTTGCCCACTGAGCATCAATGCTGTAGAGCACCACAGATCTGCCTGTCTCAAAGGGGACCTACAGGAACAACCCAAAGAGTAGCAATAAATAAAACCACCTTGCTAAAAAGACTCATTTTCAAGGCCACCCAGCTAAATAAAACCAAATAACTGTATTAGCACAACCTTGGGGAATTTCTGCTAAGGGGAAGAAAGAGAACATCTCTTCTTAGAAGCCCTGCATGTTATTCAGACAGGCACATGAAGGGAATACAGCATGGTCCTCACACGAGCTAGTCTGTGCTCACAGCTTCTTCCACAAGTGCATGGCCTTGTTACCCCAAGATCCAACACAGGCTGTTCCACTCATCTGAACTCACTAACTATGGTGGGTCTTCCTGCATGCTCCTGATGCTGAAGTACATGGTACTGTGACAGCACACCCAGGGCATCCTCTACCTCACAGGGCAAATCCTGGACCTGGACTGGTAGACCCCAGCATGCTCAGAATTGTGCTAGTGGGGAATTCTAACCTTGTTACACTTCTTCACTCCAAATCTCAGTCTGAGAACAATTTCACATTTTCACTACAGAGAGGTACACATTCCACACAAACATGTTGCCGCCTTACATCTATCAAAGCTGGAAGGAGCATTATTTGCCCCAAACAGACAAGCCTTGTGCATTTGATATCCCCTCCATTTCAGTGTGACTGTTAAAAGGAGCAGTTCCCATTTGGGGCTAGACAGGTTTCTCCCTGTAACTAGGTACTAAACAATGGCACTTCTCCCACTTCAACTCAGAAAACAAAGGTGCTGCAGGGATCACCTCAAAACACACTTGTTGGAGTAGGTCCAGAGAGGCCAATGGAGCTGATGAAGGGTCTGGAGCACAGGTGTGATGAGGAATAGCTGAGGGAACTCCGGGTCTTTAGAGTCTGGAGAAGAGAAGGCTCAGGGGGCACCTTATCACTCTCTACAACTGCCTGACAGGAGGATGGAGCCAGGGGCTGGGCTCTGCTTCCAAGGAATAAGTGACAGGACAAGAAGAAACAGCCTCAAGCTGCACCAGGGGAGGTTTAGATGGAGATGAGGAACAGTTGCTTCCCCAAAGGGTGCTCGGACATTGGAACAGGCTGCCCACAGCAGTGTTGGAGTCATCATCCCTGGAAGTGTTAACACACTGTGTAGACAAGGCCCACAGTGACATGGTTTAGTGGTGGCCTTTAGCTGTGCTAGGGGAATGGTTGGACTTGGTGACCTTAAAGGTCTTTTCAAACCTGGTTGATTCTATGATTTTATGAATACCATAAAGTCTGTCCCTGACACCTACTGGATATGGGACACAGAGGCTCACAAAGGAAACATCAACAACTCGGCCCTGTGTTTTTACATATGTTTGCATCTAGTATTAACAACATCTCAAAGAAATTCCCAGTCATTCTGAGGATTGTCTTTCTTAAAGAATGAATGGGGAAAAAAAGGAAGAGAATACAAAATGTGAAGAAATTGTTAGTCTACAGATAAGTACCATGGGGAGAGCTGCTTCCCCAACAGGATTTCGAATTTAAATATCAGTGTTTCTGTGCATTCGTTGTTTGGATACATGGAGCTTAACAGAAAACCCACTGAAGTTTGCCCCTTTTGCCTCACAGTGTACAAAAAATATCACTACCTGTCATCTTCCATGTCTGGGTAGTCACAGACGTTCAAGCATCAGGAAATAAACGGCAATAAATCATGAAGTTAGCTTAACATCCACTTGATTTCCTAAATTCCAAGCTCTATAAAGCGAAGTGGGGTTGTCTGAATATTTCTGGTTTCAATTCTTACTCTTTTGACCTCAAGTGCTAACTTTTTAAGTTGTTCTGCACAAGGCTGAGGACTAGCCCTTTCTTTAGTAGATCTGGATGTCTAACAGGCCAGCTTCCTATGGGTGCAAGAGCTGCATTACCACTCAGTTAAGCTGCATACAGCTGTTTCTATTTCCAGGGTTGCACATTTTGGCATTAGAGACCTGGGATCCTGCAAAGATTTATTATAACCCCCTTGTTCACTTTGATCGCTCTAAATGGTTTGATTTGGATTTCTCCTTGGGGATTTCTCACAGGGCATAAATTCAGTCTCTGCAGGAGCAGTGTCAGGGAGCAGCAGGAGCAGGGCTGTGCCATGACCCACAGGTGACCCGGCACAAGCTGTGCCTTCACTGACAGGGTGCAGTCCTGCAGGGTCTGACCATGGGGCAGAGCCAGATGGTCATATCAATGAATCCCGTCAACAGCCTCAGATGAGGCAAAGTCATCAGCCAGTTCCAAGGTCCATCCATAAGACAAGGGCAAGAGCCTAAGGACCACAATATGGGTCCATCCAGAAGGACCTTGACAGCCATGGGCTTCAAGGGAAAGATCAGGTGCAGTTCTGATCCCATGAAAATGAAAGAAAATTGCTGCCATTGATTTCCATGAGGTCAGGATCCACCTGATCTCTTTCTTTTCCAAGTCCTGGGACATGCACCTCAAACACCCCTAGGTCAACTATGAAATAAACAGGTAAGAATGATAAAAATTAACCAAAGCCATACAGCACTCAAAGCACCACACAGTCACTGCTCTTATGGATATTAGCACTGTATCAACCGCTAACAAAATAAAAATGACTGTTGTGTTTCTGGGAAGCACTGGAAGGTTTTGAAGCTTTTTGTCTAAGGCTAGCTGCTAGCAGTGCCATGGGAGTGCTCACACACTGTCATTTCATTTCAAGGCTCATATTGAAAAACAGTAAAAATCTGCATTTATAAAGAGCTATAAAGGCCAAGGAAAAGATTCCTCTTGCTTTTGGCAAGTTTTGGCTCCAGCAGGGGATGCAGTTTTCGTGTGCGAGAGTGATGTTGCCCTCTGCTGGGTAATCCACAAGCAGAGCAAAGCCTTTGCTCTTAGGAGTCTCCACAGATTCAAGCAGAAGCAGCCCACAGTTCCTGATAGCAGAATCATTGCAAATACCATGTGATTTAGCTTTGCTGCACCCCGAGGAGGAAGGAGCACACTGTTAGCCTCTTGTTATAAGTGAGGAGACAGGAGGCACAGGAAGGATGCAGTTTCAGTCCTCATCTCTTCGTAGAATACTGTCCATTGACTTCCAGCGCAGAATCAGCCCCATCCAACTCTCCCAAGGTCATGTAGAACATCTGTAGGCAAGTTAAATAAAATGGAAAAAAAACAGAGAGAGACTCTATGTTTCATGACTCTCAAGTTTTAACCACAAGATTGAGAGAAAAAGACAATCCCTCAAGCATTTCCATTTAGTCCTTAAAACCTCTAGACACCAATTATATAGTGCAGGCTATGTCAACATTAATTCTCACCTATATTCATTTATTTGGTTTTCCTCCTTTCATGGAATCAGATTTAATTTTTCTTAAGTAACAGATAAATTACCAGTGTCTATATTATCAGCACCCTATTAAGAGCAGGAATCCAGCTCGATGCCACTGGGACATTGTAACATTCCTATCTCATCAGGCATCAGACTAAGGTCTAGGGAGTGAAATTTATCAAATGCCACTGTACAGTGTATCTGGAAGGATGATAAACATGATTAAAATTCATTTCACCAACACAATTGCTCATATGTATTTGATGTCCTTTTCCTTGGAATGGTTAGACAAATTGCACAGTTCCCTAAAATGTAATTCACTCTTGGATTTTATACAACGTGCCCTGATAATGCAAATCAATATTTTGACAAAACACATTTTTGCCTGAAGATGAAGTATAATGTATGATGAAATACATTTAAGTGCTTTATAATTTATCCTGAGAGCACAATGCATTTGACCAAATGTCATACATCATTCCATAGAAAACTAGGGGGAATATACAATCTCTACTCATTTAAGAAGCAACTGCCTTGAGAGAGTGCACAATTAAACACTTAATATTCAGAAAACATTTCAAACAAAGGATCTGTGTGCAACCTCTGAAAGATATTTGTTGTTCTGTGCAATTTAACTGCAAGATCACAGGGTGCTTTTCTCAAATGCAGTATCATGTTCTCTAACTCCTTTCATTTTTAAGACAGAATACATTATCTTCTGTGTGTTAACTTGCTTTTGCCATGGACTCCATAAAGTTTGTTTGCACATACCTATAAGGTGAGTGTAAGTATAGTATAAGGGGACCAAAAAAAACCCCAAAAGTTTCTGTGGACTTTTCACGTGCTGTGGGACTCTTACCCAACCTCTGTAATGAATGAGATGTTTTCCTCTGGAATTGCCATGTCCTAGACCCATTTGGCTATTCACCCTCCAAGAGCTCTCTCCCTATGGAGCCCATAGGGAGCAAAAATTTCACAGGCAGCAGTGGCATAGACAGAAATGCAAAAGCTGGTAGCTTAACACATGCGAGTCCCTAGATGCAGGTTGGCACAAAGGCATCAAGAACATTTAGGAGCCCGATTCTCTTTCATTTCACAGGGGTGTACAACAACCTATAGGTCTTAGTGGGTCACGGCATCAGGTATTATCTGATGGTCAGGCAAATACAAGAGTAGGGATTTAGCCTTTGACTGCAATATGAGCCAGATGAGGTAGTACTCAATGGGAAGACTCCATAAGTCACCAGTGAAGACTCACCAATACATGAAAAAAAACAAGCCATGTATTTTCATAGAACCATAGAATGGTTTGGGTTGGAAGGGACCTTAAAGCACATCCATTTCCAACCCCCTGCCACAGGCAGGGACACCTTCCACCAGACCAGGTTGCTCCAAGCCCCTGTGTCCAACATGGCCTTGAACACTGCCAGGGATGGGACAGCCACAGCTTCTCTGGGCACCCTGTGCCAGCGCCTCAGCACCCTCACAGGGAAGAGCTTCTGCCTAAGAGCTCGTCTCAATCTCCCCTCTGTCGGGTTAAAGCCATTCCCCCCTATACTGTCCCTACAGGCCCTTGTCCAAAGTCCCCCTCCAGGTTTCTTGTAGCCCCTTTAGGCACTGGAGCTGCTCTAAGTTCTTCCCTTAAGGAGCCTTCTCTTCTCCAGGCTGAACCAGCCCAGCTCTCTCAGCTTGTCTCCAGAGCAGAGCTGCTCCAGCCCATGCAGCATCTTTGTGGCCTCGTCTGGACTCAATCCAACAGCTCCACGTCCCTCTTGTGTTGTAGGCCCCAGAGCTGGACTTATTTTTTTACTTATTAAGGTTTGCTCCATGTAATAACATGTCTTACTACAGTCAAATTTACTGCTCTCTTGACCAAAACAGCCTGGCCTTCAGACTTTACAAGGAGTTTATCAGAATTCAAGACCCAAGTGCCTAGACCGTCATTATTACACATGAATTGTTTTCACAGAGGCCAAGACATGAGCATGTTCAGGCAGTACACAAAGATCTGTTGCTAAAACATTTCCCACTCGAAATGCAGTTGCTCTCCAGTTAGGAAGTAATCACTGAAAGGCAAAACCCTACAGATGACACGCTGAGTTTTATGTTCACCGAAGGTTAATATATTTTCCATCCACACTGGAACTGTTTGTAATTTTATAGGCAAAAATTCAGCCCTGGTGTAAGCAAGTGCAATTCTTATTGATCTCAATAGGAGATGCACTGATTTATAGCAGGGCTGGTTTGGCATCACATCTGTTTAGCACTAGAATGAACAGCATTACAAAGCAGGGCATAGGTGCAGTACACGTCAAAAGCTTTTACCTGTGAAGATTAAAATAGCCTGTCTCCACAATAGCAACTCTTTTGGGCTGGAGAACACAACATGTGCCAATATGATTGCATAATGCTTTGCATGTCTCAAGGTTTGCTAGTCTGAATAGTTCCATCCTGAATGGCTGCTTAATACCTCTGGTACAGTTACTGTATAGATCCTCTATCTAACAGCAGCTGCAGAGCTCTGCTCAATAGATGAGTCCTGTATTCACTCTCAAAAGCACAAGCCTGCAGGAGAGACTGAGGCAGAGCTTCATGTGAAGAGCCCTGTGGCTTACGCTGGTTTGGTTTAAAGAAAAACGCTCACATTTTTTACACATTTGGTTTCCATTTGTTTGAAACAGTTTTGGAGCCTAATAAAAAGACCTATAGTTTCATAAAAGGAAGTTAACTGGTTGTCTTTGGGCAGTAGGAGACCTTTTCATTTATTACTGGGTTTCTTTAAGGGCATTAACTACAGAGCCCATGAGCTCTGTTATAGAACTGATTTGATTCAGTTTGTTTTATTTTGGTTTTAATTACACTGTGTCTTATTAAAAATAAAATCCCCAAACAAACAATTGCCAGTGTGAAAATACTGGATCTGGGGTCTTTTGTATTACACGGCTTGTGGCCTGGCTCGTAAACCATCACACTGTCCACTGCCTGTCTGCCTCCTGGCTGGCAGCAGACTTACCCAGCAGGTTCATGGTACTGGTGTTCCAGGTCAAGCTCTCCTTCCAGCAGCAGAAAGGGATCTAACTTATCAATACACTTTCACCTTCCAACAGAAAGAAATCTGGCAGCCTGATCTCACCTTCCAGCCCTCAGACCCAAGGGGAAGGCAATCTGTTTCACCTTGTGTTTTGGCAGGGGGACAGGAAGGGAAGTAACCTGTCTGCTTCTGCCTTCCCACTGATAACATACAGACCTCAGGATGGCCATAACTTACGCAGTTAGCCACAGTGCTTGCCAGCCTCAAAATACACTCTAAAGACTCACCTGAACTGAATGATCACAGCACATAGCTCAGGAGTAAAACACAGGCAGAAGGAAACACACATGTAAATATGTTTACATTACTGTCTTCTTCAAGACAGCACAAACAAGCCACTGTGTATAAGCATAAAACATTGGCAGCCATCATTCACCTCACAGGTATGATACAAGATAACAACTATATTGAAAGCTTAATTTCCAGGAACCTAGCCTATTCCTTCCTTTTTTTGATTAGACTTTTCCATATAATGTATACTATCTCAATAAATCCACTTCAAAATTATGACTAGAGTGACTATTCAATGCTGAGCTGTATTAATTCAACTGTACATCAAGGGACAAATTAAGATGAGGACATAGTCCAGATAAGTAGAGTAACAGCCCTGGGAAAGCATATGAAAGGCTGAATGCTTTGCTCAAACACATAACCTATAAGAACACAAAGAGATGGAAGAAAGGGCAAAGTCACCCAGGGTCTCTTTAACAGGCAGTTTAGCTGCTGAATCCACAGTCATGGATCTTTTTGCTCCTGCCTAATACCATGTATTTTTTGGTGCTACCTTATCAAATCCTGTCCTACCAGGCAGTGTCACTGTCACATCTTCTCCCAGAAGCATTCAAGGAAGCTAAAGGGATTTAGATCCTAAGCAAAACTCAGGCCTGTGAGTCACCTGGAGTTGAGTTTGGAGGAGCACTGTAGTAAAGTGGGAGAACTGTATGAACCCTGGAGCTATTCTTAGCTGTACCTTGATGTTTACAAAACAAAAGGATTTTGAAGACTGGATTTTATCCTGGACTATGGGAGGCAGTGGAAAGAGTCAGAAAGGACAGAAGAGAGACATTTTAAATAAGAAATTGAAGATCTGTTTGCCTTAGTTTTGGTTGCCTTTTTAAAAGAGTAGTTCTTTTAGCTAAGTAAAGGGGCAGAAGGCATATGAAACTCATCCCCAAAATCTAAGACCCCATCAAGGGAACAAGCTACTAAAAGGCAGATTATCCTTGATATTTCCATGGGGAAATGAAGGGACAGAGGATTCTTAATTGGTTACCAGAGGGATGGACCCCAAACCTACTCTAACTTGTCCAGTATACCCAGGGTGATAGAACAAGCAGTAAACTCTAGAGATCTGCAAATGAATAGCAGCTGAGCACCAAAACCTCAGCAGCAGGAAATTTATGCAACTAAGGTAATCAGCTCCTCTGGACATTTGGGGCTGTTATGGGTAGGTTAAAAATTGAGCACCTGAGACATTACAAGGAGCACACACAGTATCTGAAAAGGTCATTTGGCTTCAGTATACTACAGGTTAGTCTTCTGAGAGCAAAGTACTCATCATATGGATCTGAGGGAAACTGCTGTTATACTAAAGGGCCTGATCCTTGTCCTGTCAAAGACAGGAGCAAACCTCACTGGCTTCAGCCAAGCAGGAGCAAGGTTGATAGCTGCAGGCTTCCTCAAAGCATAGGAAGATTTTGCTGTGAGTGGAAATCAGGACATGCTGTATGATACACTGAGCATGGGACAAAAAGGGGTTTGCTTTGCAGAGCAATGGAAGACTTTCTTTTATAGGGACCAAGTTCCAGGTCTGATGTGTCCAGCCAGAGATTTAAGAAAACTCTCACACATGCATGTCAGCTATTGAATTATATTGTTTAAGGGTAGAAACTGTGAGCTGTTAGTCTTTAAAGACTAGGCAGACAGGCAAGAAATTCCACCCAGTGATTTATAAGCAGGTGGAAGAGAAAGTGGAAACTTCTGTGAATCTTGGTGGTGATCCAGTTCAGAGCCTTATTTTGATGGAGGGCTCCCTCTTCTGGGCTTGGATTGATGCAGATTTCCTAAAGTCCAAACCAGTTGGTTTTTTCCAGAGCAATTGAAAGATGTTTTCAACTAGAAAACCAACCACGGAGACAGCCTCCGTGTGCTCTCATGGCCCAACAGTCCCTCCCATGCTGCATATGCTGAGGGTTCAGGGCTTTGGGCAGCACATCCAACTGCACCTGCCCCACAGACCTGCTACAGATGCCACCAAGTTTCTAGTTTTAAATGTGAATATTTAAGTTAATAGATGTTGCAGGCACATCAGTGAGGGTTTGCTCTAGCTCATTGTTCCTTTTCTTTGCTTACTAAATACAAGGCTTGGAAAGTACCATCAGTAAGAAATAGCCTCAGTGGTGATAGTTCCTGGGAACTCCACTTCTGGACAATAATGCCTTCAAGTTAAGCAGCTCAAGAAGAAAAATATCTATTTGGCTGGAAGTTCTCCAGTGACATGAAAAATAACCTTTTAGACTCATACAAATCAAAATAGCCTTACATGAAAAATCCGCCCTAATCTGTGGGGAATTTCCACCCCCATAGGAATTCTTCTGCAAACAGACACTTCCTGAATAGCAGGTGGGACTGCTAGAAACTGAAACAGCAGCTTTTAGTCATTTACATTTTTTAAATGAGAACAACCTGCCTCAGTGAAGATTTCCCTTTAATACAGCCAGAGGTTTATACCCCAGAGCGAATGCATCCATAAGGCTATGTTACAGATTGCTATCATGGCCAGAGGGGAATTCATTATTTCAGAATACGATAGGAATGCAAGCACAAGTCAGAGTTTTGCTGAAAATTAAATAGTGGCAATAATAATACATAGTGCTTTGTGGCCTGAAAGATAATCACATCTCTCTGGGTTTAGAGAATGGATGCAACTATGTATTTTGTTTAAATGGAGTAATAATCCAATTTCAAGTAAATAGTTTACATTTAGCAATGAGGATGTGACAAAAGCCATACATCCCTTTAGCACAGAATCACACACTGTTCTTCCAGACACAGGCAGGCTTTTGTCTCCTAACTTTGCTGCTGCCCACAAAACAGCATTCACCCAGTCCAAATATTTCATGGCTTTTTTTCCCCCTGCAGATTAGCAAATAGCAATCATAGAATCAACCAGGTTGGAAAAGACCTTTAAGATCATCAAGTGCAAGCTATACCCCAGTACTGCCAAGGCCACCACTAACCCATGTCACTGAGGGCCTAGTCTACACAGTGTGTGAACACTTCCAGGAACGATGACTCCAACACTGCCCCGTGCAGCCTCTTCCAGTGCCTGAGCCACCTTTGGGGAAGGAATTGTTCCTAATCTCCATCCAAACCTCCTCTGGCACAGTTTGAGGCTGTTTCCTCTTGTCCTGTCCCTTGTTACCTGGGAGCAGAGACCAGCCCCCTCCTGGCTCCATACTCCAGTCAGGCAGTTGTAGAGAGTGATCAGGTCTCCCCTGAGCCTTCTCTTCTCCAGACTCTAAAGACCTGGAGTTCCCTCAGCATTTGAAGAGATGAGGTGTGTAAAAAGTACAAGTTAAAACAAGCAAGTTGCTTAGCACCAAGCAGCAGACTGAATGGAAAGCCCAGAACACAGCATGGGCTTCTTGGGAACAAGCTCAGTGCTCTCTGCAGAGCCACAACTGTCACAGAAGGGGTCATTAAAAAGCATCCACAGGAACACAGCTACTTCAAGCTTGTGCAGAAATCAATGTTTGGGGTAAGAGGTCCCCACAGTTTCCAGTACTGTGAAAAATACAGCCAAGAACTATAAGTGGAGTTCCTAACTTCTAACTAATGTCATCACTGTTAGTACAAATGTTTTTCCCTTCTGCTGAACTGAACAGCTATAACTTTGGAAGGAATTGCCCTGTAGGTTTGGGGAGGTTGGGGTAGTATGATTTTCTAATTGCTATTGTCATAGTAATGTGGAAGGAGAAGAGTTATGCTGTATTCCAAATTCCTATTACTTAGCTTTGCCAGGAGAAAGATCACAGCAAATTTGAGCGATGTTGTAAGAACATGGCTCTTGATTCTGAGAGAATAATTAAACAAACAAATTTGAAACCTTACTGTTTTCTTACTACTGTGCTGCAAATGAAGAAGTTCCCCACAATTGGCCAAGGCCCCATCTCTGGCAGCGTTCAAAGCCAGATTGGACAGAGTCTTGGGCAACCTGGTCTAGTGTGAGGTGTCCCTGCCCATGGCAGGGGGCTGAAACCAGACGATCTTAAGGTCCTTTCCAACCCAAACTGTTCTGTGATTCTGTGTTGGCTTCAGTATTCATTTGTTCTACAAACCTATTGAAAACATCTGGAGTTTTACATTTCCCCTGGTACTTCAGAAGAAGAAAAAAGGGATTCATCATTTCCCAGCACAGGCAGGATTCACAGGATTTTAAGCATGTCAAGTAATTGATGTTGTCCAAAAAAAGGTAGAAATCAGGGAAACACACAAACTACACCCCACCTCAGAGTGCAAGCTACAGCTAGCTACGATACTTAGCTCCTAATCCAGAGACTGCTAACAAAGCATAACAGATGTAGCCAAGTTTGAACCCAAGTGTCAGGGCTGAGCCATGACACATTGACTCATCGTGTTACCTAAAGTATCATCCTTGTGAACAGCTTTAGACTGTCTTTTATGTGCATCTGACCAAGCGTAATGGAGTGTCAGCAGAGCCAACGCAAGCAGCGCAGTCTTCCATTAAAGCAATCACGTATCCAGACGCCAAACCCAGGACTCTGAGACCTCATGCGAATCTGAGAGTCCCTGGGGAATTTGGGGTTGATGAGAAATACATATAAATATTATAATGCGTGACAGATAGAATCTTGCTTCAATATTTGCCGCTTTATTGAAAAAGGAAAGGTACGTATTTTGTTCAGCCCCACAGTCTGCAAGTTACAAGATAAAAGGAGCTCTCAGCAGGAGCAAACTGCAAAACGTATTTGAAAATAAATTCGTAATGACAACTGGCATTAAAGAATTTATTTTCAAATACACTTCACAGCCTGTTCATGCTGAGGGGTGCTTTTATCTTCTGAACTGAATGCTGCTGGGCTGAGCAGAGAGGAAGAGTTTCCTCTTAACTCTTTCGGTACCACACAAACAGCAGAATCCATCAGGATTTTCTCATCAAGGAATTCTACCTGTGTTAGGCAAACATTGCGTTACAGGGGCTCAGTTTCTAGTCCAAGGAAAAGCAGCAGATAACCACAGCTCTCCTAACCAACCATCTGACACTGACTTTTAAGTCAAAGAGTATTTCTTCCTTAATATAGTCTCTTAATCCCATTCTCCACAGACTGCTCTGCTGACAGTGCCTTTTGGGTTAGCCACAAATTACAACAGCTTTACCAACTGAGTAGCAAGCACACTGCAGGACCAGAATTTCCCGTCTCCCAGGTGGGAGTCAGCCTCTTGCATTACAAATAGCTCCTTTGTTGACAAGGGGAAGGCAAGCTCTGCCCCCATTTCTGGCATCCATTCTGCTTTGTGTGCCTCATTCAGTTGCTTTTAAAGTCAGAAGACAAAGCCAGATCACTGCTGAACAGTGTAGTCCATCCTCTACATCTCTGCCTTGCTGCAGTCATTACTATCCTTTCCCTTTGGGCATTCACACAGCTGCACAGTGAGCCAGGACAGAAAACAAATCCAGCAGAAATCAACTTTTTTGGTCTGAATCCTTCTTCAGCAAAGTAGTTCCCCTGGCTTGTCTGACTGCATGGCCAGCTAAATGTCACAGAGGCAAAAGTTAGAGGGTGGGAACAGAAGTCATGCGTAGGGATCTGCTGGAGACCTACTCAAAGCATGTGAATTTATGTTGGATTTAAAAACTAAGTGCATAACACAGAGTGAAATATGAGCATAATAGAAGCTTCGATATCAGATCCTCAGAGCTTAAAGACAGTTGGGATGTGGAGGAAAAAACACATTGCCTGGAAGTATGAACCACCTGGAGGCTGCTCCACAGTGCAAACCTGCCCACTGTTTTCATTCCTGGCCTCTCACTGTTCAATAGGGAAACTAAGGTATAACCAAAGAACAAGAAGGGCCCATCAGAGGAACAGACCTTTTCAATGTCACTGGAGTTGAGATCAGGCTGTAAAATGTAATTCTGCCTCTGTGAAAACTCTCTCTTCCTTTGTGGGCAGAACGAGGATAAAGGCAGATCATCTGAAGACAGGATGTAAGTAATGCAAATTACAGGAGGAAGAGTCTACAACATTAACTGCACCCCAGATTGCTCTGTCTCAGGGAGGAGGCGGGGGGGGGGGAAGCGGGAAGTCAGAAGAGGCATTTGCATCCAAATCTTTGCTCCCAGTTATCTCCCATCAGATCACATACTCCCTTTCATACACCTACCGTGTCTCATCTTAAAAAGCATTTGTTCTTTGTTCACTATTCCCCTCTGAAGGCTCTTGTAAAATTGTCTTCCTTTCCAGTCTAACTGTACATAAAGCCTTTTGTCCCTGTATCAACACCTAAAGCAGCTCTTCAACTGTGACATTTACCCTCCTGACATGTTCATGAGTGGCAGAACAGGTCCCTTCCTGCCTTGTATTTGTTTGGCTGAACAAGCCAACCTCTTCTAGTCGCTTATCACAAGACAGACTCTTCAAGCCCATGATTTAACTATTGCCTTAGCATGGCCTTTCTGGTAAATATCCCAAAACGATGGTCGTTGACTTCTTCACCAAACATCCCTCCTCTCCCTAAGTGAAAAAAAATCTTTCTTGGAATTCATTACAAATCAGGGCAGTGATCTGAAGATGGATGACCTGCATCTCACCAGAATATCCTGATAAGGTCATTCATTCATGCCAATAGTGGCAGAGCAACCCTGTTCTTCCAAGGGGCTCACTACAGACTAACAAGGTTTCACAAAACATGTATTGAATATGTATGAGCTATCCCTTACTGTTTAAACATCCTTCAAACCCATCCAGTCCTGCATTCACAAAGATAAACAGCACAAATCAAAACTACAGACTGAGCAGGATCCATGGACATCCAAGCCCACATCTAAAAGAATAATCAAGATGCTAAAGAAAGTTCTTGCTTGATCCAACAGCTGCTGTGCTCCAGTGCTGTTGATATGGAAAACATGAAGCTATCAAGTTGAAGAAAAGGTAATTACCAAAAAGGTATTCAAAAGAACCAAAAATGCTGGATGAACCCAATTTACTGGTGTGGTATTTACTTTAAGGGAAGCATTGTAGAAGGGGAGAAAGATTACTGCTTTGCTCACTAAAATTAAAAAGCAGAAAATAGGAGCTCTCCTCACAGCTGCTCTTTACTGAGGTTGATAACACAGCTTCCACTAGCTTTAGTAATGCTGATTCCTAAGACAGGGAAAACAATTCATAATAGAGCCTACTTCCCTGATACAAGAAAGATCCTCCTGTACACAAAATCTAGGACTTTATTATGCTACTCACAAGCCATTTTTAAAGCATACAGTGTATTTCTGAGCAACATTTCTGCTTTTCCTCTCATGAGTGGGGCTGCTCTTCCTGCAGGCAATGTTGCTGAAGCTGTATTAATATTGCCAGCATGTGGGGGGTCATACAGACCCCTCAAAAATATGAAAGGAATCTTGAAACATTTTGAAAACCTGACAGAAGAAAATAACAAAATCATTTTGCAGCTTTCACGTACGAATGAGCCATGTTCTCCATGGCTTCTGCAGAAGAGCTGAAGCGCCCTTGCTAAGCACTCTCCCATTCTCTCATGACCTGCAGGAACTAGGGTACTACAGTGAACACCCCTTACAGAGCAGGTGAGCGCTGGTATCTGTGCCACTATGGCACATGTTTTACCATAGATCCTTCTCTACATGAAGCACTCCATTTCAGAAAGGCTCCCAAAGCCGGTGAGGAAGCCATGACATTATGGGGTCAAGTAAGCTGCTTGGTAAGCCAGAGATCTCAAGGGTTGAGTAGGGTCACATTATCTCTGAGCAAGCATTTTGCCCTCTGGCAGAAAGCTGAGAGACTGAAGTTTTACAGATAAGAAAATACTTTTATCCACTCCATTCTGGCAAAGTTCAGGTGAGCTCCTTCCATCCTGAAGGGAGACTAAAGCGGTCTTATGGAACAGTGACAAACATGCAAACAGTGGCAAGAGAAACAGATGCAGAAAGGAAAGACCTAAAGGACATGATACTGTTGAGAGATGAAAGGACATGGAAGAAGACTACGAAGTGGAGCATGGAAATTATCATGTTGATAAAAGCAGGAAAAATACCCAAGCCTTCATCTCCTACTAAACATGCTACCAAATCCATGCATCAACTAATCCCGTTTGCCTGCCTTTCCCCAGAATACCACTACAAACTGCACATCCGTTTTCATAGAATCCCAGACTGGTTTGGGTTGGAAAGGACCTTAAAGCTCACCCAGTTCCAACCCCCTGCCACAGGCAGGGACACCTTCCACTAGAGCAGCTTGCTCCAAGCCTCGTCCAACCTGGCCTTGAACACTGCCAGGGATGGGGCAGCCATAACTTTATATATTACATTGGACTTCAGAGAGAAAAAAATAAGTGGTTGAGTCCCAGGTAGTGCTGAAAATCAGGCCTGAATCACAAAACATGATTTCAAAGTTATATTTGGAGCTTTTGATACGTAACTCAGCCAATCCATAGCTGTATGAAAAAGGTCCTGATTTTATTTTTTCCCCATCTTCTCCAGAGAAGGTCAAGATGTGCCTCATTAACAAACCAAACAGACAAAAATCATTCACGCCATGAAGCCAGCCAGAACACTGAGCACTAATTACAGTCCACAAAAATCTTTCTGTGGAATTTGACTGTGAAGAAATAGAATTTCTGACTTTTTCTCCCAACCTAATCCCCATGAAAAGGAAGAAAACTCTTGGGAAAATACAAATAAAGTACCTGAAGAGACGCTACCACACATCCTTTTCCCAGAGCATAAATAGTTATATCTGACATAACATGCCTTAGGGCACCTAGAACCCTCAGCTCACAAGGGAAGAATGAAGTAGCCTCAGCATCCTTCACCTTTCCAGAAAATCTGGTCCTTGCTGCTAACAAAAAAATAGCTTGTTTTCCAAACAGGAGTTTCTGTCTTGTGTTGAGCAATCTGATTTCACAGGTCTCCAGCACTGAGTCTACTTCTGTAAATAAAACTATTTCCCAATTGATCTCCTTTGGTAAGATTGCAAAGCTAAAAATTGTTCTGCCTAAAAAGATTCTGCAGCTACATTTAGCTTTAAGTGTTCTGCAGCTATTTCAGATACCCAAATTAAGATCCACAGCTTTCCCTGCTACACTAGTCCAACAAAGGATACTAGTCAATATGTTTAACGTAACCCAGTCCAACCAAGGATCCACCTAGCCTAGTGCTCTGTTTGCAAAGGTGGCCATAAGCTGGTGACCAGAGAAAAGTAAGAACTCACAAGTCTTTACACTATATGCACATAAACCACAAATAATATGTTAATCTCCAACTAATACTCTCTCACCTTCCATCTATTTATGAAGGTTATAAAAGCCAAGCTTGACTGTGGTAGCCAGAGGAAGGAGGAGAGAGAACAGGCATAGCAAGGGAAAAGGGAAAACAAGGGAAGTTCAGATTGAATATAGGGAAACACCCTTTCACCATGAGGACTATCAAGCATCGGAGCAGGTTGCCCAGAGAGATTGTGCAGGCTTTGTCCCTGGAGGCTTTCAAAACCACACGGAATAAAGCTCTCACTAAACTGGTGTGAGTTAGGTGTGACCCTGCCTTCTGCGAGATATTGGACTAGAGACCTCCCAAGACCCCTTCCAGGCTGAATTATGCTATGATCCTACGTTTCACCTGAGGATCACACAGGCTGGATGTTGCTTCCATGTATTTAGTTACCATTGGTTTTACTGTTACCTGCAGTCTTCTCTTGAGCCTGTGTGAACTTCTGACAACTAGCTCCTGCACCATCTGACAATGTCCCTTGCTTTGATCCTAGCTCCACTGAACCTCATTTCATCACCCTGGCTTGCTTCAAGCTGAAAGAATGGAATAAACATCAGCTGGGGAGGAAAGAAATTAAACTGTTAAAACTATTTTAGTATCTTTTATCACAGTATTCTTAGTTCATGAAAACACTTTTAATATATACCTTGCACTACATTTCCCAATTTGGAGGTGAGGGAGGCTACACATTGCAGCTTGCTTCAGTTACTTGCTATCAAAACTTCTTAAGCACTGCGCCTGCTTGCACAGCACACACCTTTGGGATACCAGCAATGGATTGTTAAAAGGCAGAAGAAGCTTTCACCTCCAGGCACTGCACAGGCACAGAAGTGTAAGAAGGAAGAACTGCCTGTCTCACACCTACTGGAGTTCCAGGTGAGAGTCTCCATATCAGTCAAGGCACCTGGACTAAATGGGTACACAGAAAGAAGTCCTTTCACAGAGATGGTATAAGACAGTATCATCACAATCAATCCTACTCCAGGGATAAGCAAACAGTTGCAGTCACTACCAGGTTTCTGTCAAATATCCTCCAAAACTAATGCAGCTAAGGCAGAGTTCACTTTTATTCTCCTAACTAAAGATGTTCTGTGGACACTTGCACAGCTTCTGCACACGAGTGAGCTGAACAAGGTGTATCGACAGGTTGTACAAATATTTCTGGTGTGCTGCCACCTCCTGCATTTTAATGGTGAGACCAACCATCTTCCACCACCCCACAGAGGAAGTGGTGATCCATCTCCATAATATTAAAGCCATATTTGCTTCTCCCTAGGAGTCCAATATCAACACATAACCTGGACAACTGAGAGTCAAGAGACCACAAGGCTAAGAGGAGCCACTTGGTAATCATGCCTAGAGGTTTTTTAATCCATCAGGTTATTTAATACCACTCAGCTTCCTCATAGTCCACTGATTTCTACCTAAATCATTTGTTTTGTTTTGGCATCAAGCCAGTCTCTGGTTATGCCTCTGCCCATGCCATTAATGACTGCTTTAGGACCTTGCATTCTCCTCCTCCCCCACCCCCACCACAGTAAAACTACAAACCATAAGTCACTCTTCTATCCTTCTTTTTAATAAAATACACAAATTTGGCATCTGAAAGGATTTCTCCCTTCACAGAGAGGGATTTTTTCCACCAGTAAACTTTTATGGTTTATTTCTTTACCCTCTCTAGCTTAATTACATTCTATAATGGATGTTAACATCTGGACTGAAGGCCACATTCAGGAACTTGGGGAAGGAAAGAGTTGTTTTCCAAGATGCAGCCTCCATTACTTCAGTCTGGTTTTTATCCCTTTAACCTGTCCATGTAACTTGCCTTGGTGGCTGGGGTCTATTGAAAAGAATGTAGCTAAATGCAATAAACCTGTAACACACCTCTGTCCTCACCATTACTTATTCTTCAGGAATCTTCATTTTTTAGCTCTTTCAGCGATGTTGACTGTTTACTTGCAGATCACTGAAGATGTTGAATAGTGACAGGGTCTGTACTAATTCTAAACAATACCAACAGAAAACACAATCAAAACAAAATCCAAACCACACAAAATCCCCAACAGTAAGAACTCCTACTCAAAATTTATACCTTGTTTACTACTCTTTGAGATTTCTCCTTAACATCTCTAAACAGCAGTGAAAAACAAGTGAATGTAACTGTCTCCAGACAACTAACCTGCAACCCTGCTTTAAAATGCTTAAATTCACTTCCATTTGTTAGAAACAAACAATGATACAAACAGAAGAGATCTGGGAAGAGCAAGATGGGCCACTCTGCCCAGTGAGCCTCTTGAGAAGGGAAGATAAATTAGAAACAAACTTGAGACTGAGGGAGTAACACGACAATTCCTCTTTCCCTGCACAGTAATAACTCAGTGGTCTAGTGCGAGGCATCCCAGCCCATGGCAGAGGGGTTGGAACTAGATAATCTTAAGGTCCTTTCCAACCCAAACCATTCTGTGTTTCTATGTTTACTCTTTTTTCACAACTGGCAGGTCCACCACCTCATGAAAACAACTGTGTGTTAAAAACCCATTTTCAACTGTGTGTTAGAAAAGCATTTTCAAGACAGACTGAGGGTTCTTAGTCTATACTGAGGAATGTTGCTCATTGCAGATAGTTACCTTCAGATATCTGACCTATGCATCATGCTGTTACCTCTTACAAGTGAGTCAGTGGCAAATTCTTCCATTCACATTTGAAAAATCAGAAAAGATGTTACACATCAACCTTTAGTTGAAACTAGTAACACAGGAGAAGCCCTCTGCAGCAGCCACGTATCTGTAGGTGTTTGTGGGCATCGGTTTTTCTTTTTCACCTCAAGAAAAAAAGAAACCCCTTCTGTTGCACCATAAAAAGCTTGATTAGAAGAATAATGCCTCAGGCAAACCCTAGAGGTAGAAGCAACTTGAAAGAAACACTGTGCTGAAAAACTAAGTTGATGCAATATTAAACAAGTGAAATCAGGGAAATGGGGGGTGGGAGGAGGAATCTTGAGAGCCAGATTCTGAATTCCTTTAGGTTGATTTGACATTAACCTAATTCTGCTAATTATTGCAGGATTGCTACTTATAGCAATTATACCACTCACTCATATGAATGTAACATACAGTACCAGGCCCACAGTTCTGTTTTCATCACCGAGTTGAACACACAGGTCCACTGCTCCCATGGCAGATCCCAAAACCTAAGACAGTCACATTTGCCACAACCTGGCATTCTCTTGCCATGACTCACTTCCCTGGTTAGTGGTGATGGGGAAGGTCATGGGGAGCTGCATCCATGCAAACAGAGCATCTTTTCTGCATCAGAAACAGTCCTTGGAAAAAGGATTGTGCTTTGCTGATTAAACCACATCAAGCAGCTGGCTCCTGTCTGGAGAATTTATCCAATTCTGTCCAAGCCTTTCAAATGCATCACTTTGGGGCTGAGACACTGCCTATCACAGGCTGGATACATGCATACACAAGCACACAAGTTTCCAACAGTGACAAAGGAAGGCTTCCCAACAAAACGCTCACCCAGCCTTGACCAAAACATCCCAGTTCTTTCACACTGTTGTTATTTCCTTACAACACAGAAGCCGGCTGCATTTATTTTACTGAGTCTCCACCTTTCACCTGTTACTGCGAGGCATGTTCAATTTGTCAAGTGTCATATCAAAGGATTTTTGAAGATCCTTATTCAAAACCAACAGGATCAATTGCCCTGAGCAACCAGCATTGCCAGAGGCACACATTGACACCACTATCTATGCTACCACAGTCTGGGGCCACTACTTCTCTACCTCTCTGCCCCCAATATCCTTTACTGCTTGCAGTAAAGGTTATCTCACCCTGTAGCAAGGGGCAGGAACTGGCTGATTACAGTCCCTGAGAGATAGGTCCTAAATTCATTTTGAGAATGTAATTTGGATGCTGTTTGCGCAATCTCTTCTTCTCAGGAAGGTGCACAGAGGTATGAGCTTGCCTTTAAATAGCCAGGGCTTTCTGTCTGCTGTGTACTTCAAGCTTCGCTCCAAACACTCGTGCTTAACGTGGTGTTTAGGCAGCCATGATGAAGAAGATGACAATCCTTTCAGCACTGCTGGCACTGATTCTGGTTGATCTGCTAAAGGCACAAGGTGAGTCAAAGACATACTGGCAAATCAATCTTTGTAACTTGAAATAAGATTCATGTTCTAGAGTGTAATTATTCCCAGTTTACATCCCCCTCCCCCAAACTCCTACTTGGTCTCTCTGATCCATAAAAGCAACTATGTACATGCTTAGATAGCCCTTGAAGTAACTTGGCTTTTCAAACCATCCTCCTCATCCAGGTAAATTCCTTCCACTTTATTTGTAGGTACCCCTGTTACGCCTGTGCTTGAGGCAACGAGTGTAGAGCAAAGCAGTGATCCCAGCATACAACCAAGCACAGAGCTGCCCCTGGACTACAGCAGAGACCCATTCAAAGAGGAAGGAACGGGGCAAGTTGGGAACAATGGAGTGCAAGAAGGTGAACAGGCCACTTGGGAGCTGAGTGGAGAACCAAGTACTGAACCTACCCCTGAGCCAAGCGTGGACCCAAGCAAAGAACCAACCCAGGAGTCAACCACCGAAATATCTGGTAAAACACATTTTGGTTTTGACTGTCCTTGTTATTGTTATCTCTATTTTGTTTCTCCAGTGCTCCTACCTGTCCTACAAAATACTGCTTTTCCTTGTAGCCTGTTTCTGGCAGGGTATCTGGCATGCCAAAGATCTACTTTCTGCTCCTCTCCTCCTTCCTAAACCATAAATTGCTAGTAACAGAGAGGAAGACAAGACTCCTTAAGATGAATTATGCTATTGTGGCTGAGTGTATTTGACAGCTGTATGTGTGTGAAGAAAGGAGGTTGCACTTCCCCTCTCCATGAAAGAGGTTTCTCTTGTGGATACAGCTAATGCTGGCTTGTAACGTGCATTCCTTATGTAGAGGAAAAGCAATCAACCAAGCAAAACCAAACAGAAACCAAACCCAGATTTATATGGTAGAGTTTTATTGTTATAAAGGCTATGGTCTGCCTGAGTGACATTTCACTCTGGTGAACCTCATCTCTGTAAAGATTGGCTAAATTATCCCCTACAAAGAAAAAAACTGAAGAGAAGTCAGAAACGCAGTGATTGCAAATCAGCAGAGGGTCTGTCCTATCATCCATCCATCCATATGCAGTAAGGAGGTTGTGTCATACATCACCCTTTCTCCCTTAGACCTATGAGCAACTTCTGTTATTGTTCTTACAAGACACAGAACATAAAAGGGGATACACCAAAGGATTACTTTTCCCCCATCCTCACCCATTCCGGACATGCTTTTAGTCTGGCTAGCAAGACAATCTAACACTGACTCAACCTTCCATATTCTTTCACTCCTGTTCACATCAGCTGCCTCATTTTTTGAGAGCATTTTCCCTTGAAAAGTTTCTTCCACATGCCTCAACAGCATTTAGGGCTATATCTGTGCTAGGAAAACTGCAAATTATAGTATCATGTCTAGTGTGGTTTCAGAAAACAGCCCCCAAAATTAACCAGCATTACTACCACCAACATAACTAGGAAGCACTATGATAGCTTACAGCAAACCCAGGGAAATCCATCGCCTTCACTACTGCTACCACCAGAGCAGTGTTGAGACCTCAGATGCTTCAGGAAATGGATGTGATGGACTTAGGCAAAAACCACCATCAAGCAGTCATGCTACTCACTCTTCTAGTCCTTTGATTTTGGCACCTACCAAAACTGCTGTGCCGTGTTGTGTTTCTCATCCCACAGCAAGCTGCTTTATCATGTGCTCAGCCTCAATATCAGGTACTGTTAATTCTTTTGGGTTTCTTTGGTTAGGCTGGGCTTCTTGGTTGTGTTATTTTGGCTTTTGGGGTTTTTGGTAGATTTTTTTTGAGCGAGGAATGTCTTATATAAGGCATTGTAAGTGAGGATCTTTAAAATGGACAGAAAAAGCTTCTGAAAAATGAAGGCTTGAATGTGTGTGCGTGTTTATTCTTTACAGTGGTTTCAGTAGAAACAATCTTAATTTCTATGGTGTTCATAGGGAACAACATGCACAGCCCCACAGTCACAGTTCCAAGCAGTTCTGTTGTAGTGTTACATTCACTCTTCGTTTTTACCCTAGAATAAACTACCACATTAAATCTCGGTGGGAAAGACACAGCCACACGTACCCTCAGAGTTGGTTTCACCACACAAGAACACACAGGTGGTGCCTACAGCAAGCTGGATGGTGGAGCAGTTCCTAAAACTACAGCTTGCTGGAAAACTGTAACCACAGCCTTCAGGTCAAGAACCCTGTCTAGTTCATGCTTACTGTACAAGGTTAATTAGTTAACAGATGACCTGTGCTGCTCTCCTTGCAGAATAACCTGAAATAAAGAATGTCATTGCAACTACATGTTTGTCGTTATTGTAAAACCTCCAACTTGAACAAAAAAGGACTTTAAGGTTTGTTTTTTTCTAGGTCTTTTCTCAAACAACTGATGATTGTGGTCTTTTGGTTTATTACTGTTGTGACCAAGCCTATGCCCAGTTTTCAGGACCTAGGAACTGAGTTGTGGAAGTATTTCCAGACAGGCTCCAGATGACTTCAGCAGACTGCTTTAAGTCTGCTGAAGGCATCATCAGGTAAGGGGAACAAGTTTGAAACACAGACCACTATTCAGCCAATAACCTAACAAAGAATAATACTTCTACACAGCTGTGACTGCGACACCCAAAACTACCTCCGAGCATCTCCACAGCTTGCAGGTACAATGACAGTCATTGATCTGCAAATTTTGTCAGCCAGAACAACAGTAAGTAAAGGATATACACAGCTGTGTCCAGAAATAAGTTTGCCTTTGACAAAGGTGTAGAAGGCAAATTAGAAACATGAATGTATTAACAACTTACCTATTTATTTCTCATATAATATCCAAGTGCTTTCCACTGCCTGGCATCAACTGCAGCACTCCTGGTTTGGCATTCTTACTGTTGGAGCAAAAAGAGCAGGCTGAGTGCTGCACAGAACAGAGATGCTGGCTCCCCTCAGAGACTGTGGGACCATACAGAGATAATGTAAAGTAAATTAAAAGTACCAGAACTATTCCTCCAAAACAGTTTAGGAATCCACCTTTGCCAAGGACACTGAAAATCCCAAACAAAATCCATAGAAGCAAGTGAGACATCTCTGTATCCTTGAGCCTTGTGCCTGCTATAGTGTAGACAAAGCAGTGATGTGATACTGGAAGAAAAGATGAGCAGTCTTGGATTTCTACGTTTATCAACTTAATTTCAAACATAATTTGGTGTCTTCTAATTATTCGTTTCTCAAATCATAAATAAGTGCAACATCCAATCCCCCTATTGTGAAATGAAGTATAATCTAAACACACTAAGCCAGAACACCAGCTGATATACAGAGATCACTAGTATCTTGCAAGGCAACACAAAGGCCACCAAATATTACAACTACAATACATGACACAATTTCTAGAGTTTCATATTCCTGTAAAATTGCTCATATGATTGGTAAACTGGTAAAAGAAAGAAAATGGATTCAGTAACAAATACTGTGTTGGGCAAAAGACTGGTAATGAAGAAAATCACCACACGATGGCTCCAGAGACAGAGGCTTTTAAACAGAGCCGAAGCAGAATGAAGCAGCTGTCTCTCATTTACTCATTCAAACCCTCATCAGGGTAGGAAGGTTGCAAACAAATTAAAAGTAACTTAAAGGATTAGCTCTTAAAAGGTCATAATGAATTACCATGCATAACTGCACTGTTACCATTAACATTTAGCATTGGGTATATCCTGTAAGATTGTAAAACAGATTAACCAGTGATATATGGTAAACTGTTTGCTGGGACCCCAGCTTTTAAAGCTCTGAGCTGGAAATGAAAAGAATCCCCCTCTCAGGTTGCTTGTTTATAAATTATACACTAGGAATAGTAACATGTACCTTCTTTTAGGACTTTGGTATCAAACAGAAACAGTTTTGACACACAATGTTCTTTTTTCTTCCCTTCTCCCACACCTGATGCAGAGGAGAGACATCACAGAGGTGTCCAGAGTAAGAGCTCCCACAGCAGAAACAAAAGGCACCTTTCCTTCCAGCTCTTTATAGTACTGGGACATTTTGTGAGCATCTGTTTGTGAATCCACCATCCCACAATAAAGCATTGTCTCCCCAAGCTCCTTTTTGAAGAAGCCTGAATTGTAATCACTACAGCAGCCAGCCAGCATGTTGTCTATGTAATTTCATTGCTCTGGTCCTCCTTTTCTGTCAGAACTTCCAGGAAAATTAATGGATCTAGTGAGTTATGTGTCCTGCCAAGAGGTTTTGTTACACTATGTTAAGACTGTAGGAACAAGTTACATATTTTGTTAGAACAACTCACCACGGGAGAACTGTGAAACCGGCAGTTAGAAGACTAGATGTTGAAGCAACAAACAACAAAATCCAGTTCCACTCATCTTAACTAAACCCCATAAACTACCTCAGCAACCAGCAGAAACGAGGTGCAAGTAAAGAACAGACTGGCCTCTGCATTGTTAGGAGTTACAGGTAAAGTTATACAGCACTTGGACACTGGTAACAACTCCTAACACGTTACTCTAAAGCCATAGCGCTATCAGAGCAAGAGTCATACTGACAAAAGTACAGTTGCTCTTTGGAGTCAAGATTACTCAGCTTTACTCTGCACTACTCATGCAGAGTGGCTTTGCTGGCATGACAGTACCTTTACACAGTGCTGGAGTATACCAGAGCACTGGAGACAGAAATAAAATACATTTAGACTCTGACTAAGGGCAGCACTGCAGCTACTCTGTACTATTGGAAGAAATTAAGAGTGTAGTGGCAAGAGGCAAGGGAATGTTCTTTGCTTGAATTATAAGCTGCATAATAATGCTATCTTGTTGAACAACAGCCTGTAAGATACTCAGTGAGTATCTCTGCCACTGACCTGATAAAATGTATAGATCGGGACCAAGAATTCACTCTGGCACCTCAATATTTTCCGCTAGGAACCTGATGCAATTTAATACCAAACAGCAACTCCTGTCATTACTGCATACGGAAGCACATTAGAAAGACTTCCCAAAATGCAACTCTCTCCTGGAAAAAAAAAAAAAAGTCAAATAAGGAATTGTTTAGTCCACACTTTGAGTAAAACCAGCAAAAAACACCAGTGAAAAAGCTTCTCCCTACTACAGAGCAAACTAGCATTTAACAACATGCCCCAGAAAACCTCCTCCTCTGCCACACCAGCACTGAAGGACCTCAGTGAGGTAAACCACAAACAACAAAGTCGAACCTGAGTTCACCACCAGCCCTCAGCAGGGAGCTCATTAGTATCAGAACACACCTGTAGGCTGGCTCAATTTAGGAGCATTCTGCTATCTCAAAGCCTCAAGCTGAGTTTTGCACCCAGCAAGACTCTTGTGTTTGGCAAAGGCCAAGAGATAAGGGAAGTGGATTTGCCTCCTTGATCTGTTACCACTGGATGTCCAGTTCGGCCCAAGAGTCACAACATATTAGTGCCAATACATTCTTAATTTCAACTGATTTTTAGGGGAATTTCAAAGCTGCTGCTAATTCAGTCTAACATGGTACACATACAGAGTTTCCTTTCAGGAAAGAAAGACTTAAGTTGGTTTCTATTCGCAGACACTAGTCATGAATTCATGAAACAACATACAACCAAAAAGGCATAATTCTGTACACAAAGTACCCCTGACTCAACAAGGAATTCAGTCAGATGAATGAAAGATTTAAGTTCCACAGAAGCCAAATCTGAAGTCCATCTAAGGTGATGAATTTAATCTCCCTGAAAAGGACAAAATTGACAAGGGCACAACAACTGTGCTTTAACTGAACTTTTTAATACAGATGGATACAATATACTGTAAACCAGTTAACAACTTTCACTAAAATCTTATTACCTTAGCTAATAAATTAATGGTCAGCTGAACAAAATATCCCCGAAGGGCTGAGTAAAGATACTGCAGATTCCTTGAGGAGCCCTTCCACTGCTAGTCACTGCTTTCACTGACACACACCCAAAAATGTATTGCTAGGATTCTTGTTTCCCCAAATGCCTCCCTGCAGCATTCCAATGACTCATATGTTCATTATGAGTCATATGAATGACTCATAGTTCATTACCAGGTGGGCAGCTCTTTGGTAAAGGTGTGGCAACAGATTCCTTGCTTTCTGTCAATGCTCGTGGCTGATGGACAAAAACACTGAACCTGACACCTTGGTTAGCTGCTGCCCTCACAAAACCACTATTTGCAGTCATGGTGATGGCTTTTAAAGTGTCTCCTGTCCCAAAAATGGTTACAGAACGGCTGTTGATTTTTGAACTACCCACTAGTCCTAAGGCACGGTCAGATGGCTGATCTTGCACCACTTGAATTCTTTCCAGAACCATCGCAGCTCGTTCTTTCTCCCCAGGTCCTCCCAGCGTTTCCAAGATGGACTGAAAATCTCTGACTGCAGACTCACAGGCAAAGAGCTCCTTCCCCTCCATGAACTCCTCTAGCTGAGGCAGGACTCTCTCCCTCCTTTCCTGAGCCGCTTGCTCAGTTAGCACTTTCTCTTTGAAGATGAAGTTGCAGCCACCATAGCTCAGAGCAGAGACATAGGTTATTAAGGTAGTGATGTCCAAGTTAACTCTATTGCACACGTTTACTTTAAGCTGGGTAGGAAAAGCAACTCTGGCCACTAAATTCTCACGGTCTACTCTGGTCACCTGTAGGAGTTCAGGGCCTTCTTCATCCGATTCACTGGTGCTAAGGTGCTGGTTTTCTGTGGATGGCTCTGCCAGTGAGTTCACAGCTACGATGTCTCCTCGCACAGATATTCCCATCTCCTTGAGCCGCTCTGCCATAGGACTGGACACACTGTTGTAGAAGGCAAAGATTATGTGGGGATTGCTGTATTCCACTGGCTGCTGACAGCTTGCTTGCAAGAAGTCCTCTGCCTGCTCAATGACGCTTTTGTCACCATACTGGCCTCTCCCCAGCCAGATGTTATGCAAAGCCTCAGCCTTACGGCCGATGGCCTTCACCCACGTGTGACCTCCGTTTGCAACAACATCCACCACCAGTGTCTGCTTGTCTCCAAACCTGTCCTCATAAGCAAAGACATGGAGGACACTGACAACATCCTCCAGGTTCTCTGCTGACTGAATAACAGCCTGGAGATGGGTAAGGTTTGTACTTTGCAGATGGGATTCTTTAATGGCCACCTTCCCTGCTTCTACCTTGTGTAAGAAGTTTAGCTCAGCCTTCAGTTTGCTGCACAGTTTTGCCCCACCTTCTATTCTCCTTTTCTGGGGCCTGGAAAGGGCTTCTGCTCTCTTGATCAATTCTTTGGCAACAGCAATTCTTTCACAAAGCAGCGACTGCACAGACATGTTGGAAACATTATTCCTATCAAGTGAAAGCAAAAGAGAAGATTGTTATCACACAGCCAAGGATAAAGACAGTCAAAAGAGATCTTTCCAACAGTATACACTAAAGCTTTGTAGTAGATTTAGCACAACAGCAACCAGTACTGTAAAGCACAAGCAGCAGGAACCTCAGCGCAAGTTTCACCAAAGAGTTTAATTCCTTTCCTTTGCCTTTGGGGATCCAGCCTACAGCCTCAGATGATTTTAGGTCTCAGCATAGGAGAACAGCAGCACTCAAGTTGTCCCCACCACCACCTCACAAGTTGATGGGTTTTCCTGCCCCATGCAAGCCCTTCTCTGAGCTGATCACCTAAAGCTCATTTGCAATAGCTGCCATCCAGAGCAAAACGAGAACTCCTGCTACAAACATATGCAAACCTCCCTCTTCATCACAGTCACCATTAAAATATAAAAGCCACCCACCATGCTTACAGACATATATAAAACCCATCAAGTCTGGCTCTCAATAAGTATTTTAACACACAGAGGAAGCCCGTTGTATTTCACAGTCATGAGTTGCACAGCTCTGTTCTCTCCAGCTTCAACTTACAGCGCACAACTTACTGAATGAATAACCAGCCACTTCCTGGTAAAGTTCCAGCATTACACAGACAGGCTACAAGTTCTAATTCTAGAGCCAGAATGACCTAGAAATGTCTATGCTTTGTAGTTCTACTAGAGATTTACTAAGCTGCACCTCTAAGTTTATTCCTTCACATTCATAATACTTTAGTACATCTCCCGAGGTATGACAGCAATTATTTAACTGAATTGAGGCTGGCTTTAAAAAGACATAGGATTCAGTATCACAGCAAACAACACAATTTTTTATGACAGGCAGTAAATACCACTATAAATAGTGAAATTAGTTGACTTGACTTGCAACCATAAACACATGCTCCTATAATTCTTACCTAAACTGCATGCTGAAGCAACCTGGCATTAAAGAGCAAGAAAAAGGCAGCTTTAGGCTGTGCCAGCACAACTGCAGGGCCAGGTTGAAAGCAGTTGAAATCACCCTCACGTTGTGCACAAGTCCAAGTAGAGCCACAATTAATTGCTTCTGGCGCAGTCAATGTCCATTATCACCAAAATCTCCCCCTTCTTCTCAGCCAAAAAGCCCAATGTCTTCCAACCTGACTCACTGACTCTCTTCAGGGCTAGAGGAGGCCAGCGAAACCAGCCCTCCCCACGGAAGTCCTCACCATCACAAGTTTATTCTGACACACCAAGCAGTGAGTAAGACCCCACATTTACCCCTCTGGCACCTCTCACCACAGCAGCTCCTACAGGCATTAAACAGGCGTCGGGATGAAGCTTACCCCCAGCTTTCCAGTGAGTGCCAGCCCAAATCCCAACTCCTCTCTCAGCACGACTGCGAGCCAGCCTCAGAACCACCCATAACGCCTCAGAAACAGAACTATCCTTCAAACGAGGCGGGAAAACCCTAAACCCCTCACAAACGCGCACTGTAATTGACGCGGAAGCGTATCACCCCAGCGCAGCCCCAGCCCGCCGCGCATGCACACGCACCCCGCCATCCTCACGCCTGCCATTTGAGGGCGCTGCTCGGGGCCCGTCTCCCCTCAGCAACCGCGGAGGCACGGCCATGCCCCTCTACCGTCCCCTGAGGGCCCGCACCGCAACCACCGCCTCTCCCGCCTTCCGCCTTTACGTGAGGCGGCGCCGCCATGTTGGCTGAGGGCACGGTGCCCTCGGCGCTTCTACCGAGCGCCTGTCGGCGGCGAGCCTGGGCCGCGGCCCCTTCTTTTGCCCTCAGCCGGCACCTGGTCCGCGGCGGAGCGGGCGGCGGCACTCGTGTCATTGCCCCTCAGTGACTATCGGTGCACGGCAAGCCCGAGCCCCGCTCCCTCCCCGCAGCCCGTACTCACAGCCCGGCAGCACCAGCCCTTACCCTGGGCAGCGGCTGGAGGCGGCGCGGCGCCGCTCGGCCCGGCCCAGCACCTCCCCCGGGCCTCCGGGGCGGGACAGGCACCGCATCCGCCTCGGCGCGACTCCGGCCCTCTGCGCTTGGCTCTGGCCTGCGGCGTGCTCGGCGTCCTCTGATAGATGCACGTTTTATCCTGAAAAGCCGTTGTTGGAGGAGCAAAGTCATTGCAGGAGGTCGGAGACGTGTCAACCTTGAGGCGCTAAGTGCAGCGGGGAAGAAACAACCGTGGCTCGGTGCATGTCATGTCCCCGAGTTTAAACTATTAAAGCCGAGCCTTATGGAACACTTCAGTGTTAACTCTGAGCAAGTGTCCTCCGTGCTTGCCCCGAGCTGCAGGCTATTTCAAAGCAGTAGTCACCACCGTGGGCTCCAGCCTCCCTCCGTGCTGCAGCGACGCTCCCAACGAGCGTGAGATTTGCCTTCTCTCCACCTACCGATCACTGGCTCCTACGATGAGTAATGGTTTTTAGTTGTCTAAATGATTTCACAAGCTCTGCAAAGCAAGAGTAAGCCAAAACAAGTTGTAAACAGCTCACTGCACCTTATCGTATATAACACTGAAACCAATTAAAGTAGGTTCATCACCTCATGAAATGGTGATGGCCAGATCCCGATCCTAATAGTTAAATTAAGCCGAAGGAAACACGCAACCCCAAGTTCCTTGGAGCTGGTCATCTTCCAGGACATGCCCATCAACAACGATACCTACTTTAAGTGACCGCTCTTTTTCTTCTTCATATGATTGCATTAGGAACAAGATAAATGAAGCAGAAGCATACTTCATGGTTAGCTTAGACAATCAAGCCTGTAATTTGTCATCTCACACATGACCAGTGTCTCCCTTGATCCTACTTCATGCAGTGAGTTTTTTTGTTAAAATATAAACAAAGCTAATATAACACACACAAAAAAACCCTGCATTTTGAAAATGACAACCCCCATATAATTTGCTATCCCATTGCACTTGTATCTCTCACCCCTGAAATGATTTTATTATTTGAGAAATACATTCTCTGAATTAAAATTACTATTCCCTTAAATTCCAAGGATTTTGAATGGAAAAAGACATAAATTGGTTCCTTGCAGTTTAAAGGTTCCCTTTAGATACTAGATAAAACTTAATCGGTGTTCTAGATAGGATGGCAGTGATTTCCTTCAGTGTAGGATTAAGCAGTTTGAAATAGAGAAAACAGGATGAAATATAACCTATTATAAGTAAGTAAGTTTACTTCTGCTTAGTGGTCATCCTTGTAAAAGATAAATGGCCATAGCTGACGTAGTCCTAGGACCCCATAACCTTGTACAGTATTTACTGTAAGCAAAATAGAACATCCAAAATTTATGGTAAGCAAAACAGGGTGTGTAAATAAAGATTATCTGTAACTAGCAGATGATCAGGATG
>WYDI02023576.1:0-26019 GCA_009867235.2 Psittacus erithacus | reverse complement strand
TGCATGTACGTAATGAATATGTATGCTTAGTGACTGTATATGAATGGCTTGTTTAGCACTTTGGGAGAGACACACTAGGAGAAGCTACCCCCCACGTCTCCCGGCACCGCAATAAAGCATACCTGCTTGTCAACTTAAACTTTGTTGGTGAGTTCTTGAGGGATTCTTTAAATCAAGTTAAAAAAAGCAAACCCCACAACCCAGATCACACCACTTGCCCCAAAGAATAGCATAATATCACGGTCTGTCCACCCACCACTAAGAAAATTATCTAATGCAATAAATAAAACCTGAATTCAATACATTATGCATATTCTTTCCAAGTTACAGCAAGTCCCACAAACTCTTTAATTTTTCTGTAGGTCTTAAGTATTATCAGGGAGCTTTGGGACTCAGCTCTTAACAGGGTAAAAACAGTTGCTCAACTATCAGTTTGGTGGCTCATCAAAATGAACACACTGACAACAGATCACATAGGACCTACCTGTCCCATTTCTGACAAAACAAATTGTACAAAACAAATACTACCACAGAAATGACAACCGGGCCTCTGAGATCACAGCTGAGACAGCCTGAGGAAAGCACTCTCTGGGTAAAGTACTCTCAAAGAAAAGTTGCAACTGATCAGCGTTTTGAAGCTTTCTGGTCTCTTTTTATGACAAATACTAATAAATGGTGCTACAAAACCCAGTCATAGCATTCTCATCTTTCCCAAGGGACACTTCTGCTTGTTCTCAAAAGAAAACATACTACCACATAATAATAACCAAATACACATTGTTTTACCAATTCAAACAGTTTACATTCCTGAAAAGCATTGACTGAGGCAACCTCGTATAAGAGGACATTCAGAAGACATCAAACTTACTAACTTCACACTGCCACCATTTACAATGTTGGTCCGTAACATGAAGAAAAGCCAGCAACACTTCTGAAATACACACCTCAGTAAACTACTCTGTGTGGTAATGGTTGTCTGTACTCCTAACAGGGCAGGGAGAAGTGGGCAAAAACTCTCTCACCATATACATCAGTTGTCAGGCATCTGAAGGACAGCACTTTCCTTGCTCAGAGCACAATGGTTTTCATACTGTGCACAGGAACAGTTACTACATTTGAATTATTAAACCACAGGAAAAGAGGGATGATACTAGGTTTGCCACTATAATATTAGTAAAATTCTACACAATTCTGTTCAATTATTAACCCCATCCCTCAAACCTTGAAACATTTTGTTTGTTCTACTGTTACCATTTTGGAAATAAGATAGCATGATTTATTTGAAACTTGCTTTGGTTTCTACTATACTTCACAGGATGTTCTTATGTTAATCTAGTAGAGGAGGCAACTAAGCTACCGCAGTTCATGCTAACAATTTTCTGAAGTATCTACCTGCATTTTTTTGTTTAATATAGAAAACACCTTATAATATTTAAATAGCATTAAAAAAATGAGTGCATATAAATATTCCAAACTGAAAATGTACCAATATTAAGTCTCCAGTTTTGGTTCCTAGCTGTTCATTTCCTCTACAAGAAGCAGCAGAGCATGGATTGGTTTTCAGAGTGAAATACTCAAGAAGTGATCTGGAGTAAGTCTTAATGAACCGTTTGGACACAGCTTTTATTTCTGACATTAGGAAATAGAACTTCAGTTATGGCATGCTTCAGAAATTCTTATTTACCTAATAACATAAAACATCAGACAACAGACATTGGAAAGAACAAATCAATGAGCTACACGCTACTTTCTGCAGACTAACTCATACCTTGTACTTTCTTCATCAGTTATGGCTGGCTAAGATGTATCCTGTCAGACTGCTTCTGTATGTTCTTAGCCTTACATACAAGCCATTGCTCCCAGTTCATTATCGACATTTTAACAATCAGACTTCTTAAAACCAAATGAAACCTGCACAGAGTAACTTAAATGACTACAGAACAAATGATTTCTGCTGAAAAAAGTACATATATTTTATCCTGTTTCTTCTGCAGTAAGTTTTTTGTTTCTATATAACCTGAACGACTCTACACACGTAACAAATGCACTGATACATACACTTAACACAATAATATTCAAGCATCTAGTTCTGCACCTGTAAAAGTTGTGATGCATAAAGTAAGTGATCTTTTCATTACCTCACCTTTAGAGTTATCTTGCAAGTTGGAAAATATTTTGGCAGAATTCAAGGGATAACGTAATTACGTCATATATTCTCACTTTGCTTTGCAACTCTTCATGGTTGTTATTGATGGTGATAAAGGGATTTAGCTTTCAGTCAAGAGTTATCACTTCTATTATTTCTAAAAAGTATTTCAGGGCTGAAAAAGTGCAGTTTCTAGGGCTATAACCCAAGTAATAGAAAACAAGTTCTTGAGACACAAAGACCAAGAGGGTCAAGAGCAGAGATGCTCAGGTAGATTACAGTTTACACCTGAAATGGAAGACTGTTCTGGCTACTTGTGACAGTACATGATCTCTTACACCAGACAAAAACCATTTCTGAATGTAACTTAATATTACACAATACTCCTAAGTGAAAAAAAATCACCCTGTCCACTCAAAATTTAAACTCTTTAAAAGAAGGCCTAACATGAGTTCATTGTGGCTGGATGTGCAAAATTCTGTTTCCTTTTCAGTAAAGATACTGAAGACTCAGCTTTATGCAGATAAAAAGCCATGATTAAAAAGACACACAGACACCTGCCCCCAAAACAGTGGCCTTCAAATTTTATTCCTTAGCCTTTTTTGAGCTGTCATTGTAACTTTACATTTTGTACAGTGTACAAAGATTCCATGTATCAAGGGAAAGAATTATCTGTAATAAGATTCCATGTATTACAACATTAGGACTGTTGCCTTTGCACCCATGATATTTAAAAAATATCTCAGACGAACCATGTAGAAATAAGTATGCAAAAACTGCAAACAAAAACATTTAAGTAGCCAAAATTAAAAAGACCTTTGTGTGAATCACACAGTCTGGCTCGGTTCCTACTAGGCTATTGCAGCCAAGTAGTCCTTAACCTCAGTTGGAGTGAGCCTCCTAAAGCCTGCTTCATTACAGATGCCAACTTCGATGTTGTCTTCTGTCATCTGCCCTTCAAAGCTCTCCTATTAAAGAAAATGCAGTTCAGTGAATCACACCAATGATACCATAACAATACGAAACTCATTTCTTAAATATTTTGCTAACCTTTAGTGTCAAGATAGCTGTATGAATGGCATCTTCAAGCTCCAAATCTTCATTGTATCTGTAAGCAGAAGTTTGTGTATTTCAGCATGGAACAAAGATCTTGCCAAGTCCTAATAATCCTGGAGTCTCTAAAAACCCAAACGCTGCTAAAATCTTCCTGTTTCTCACACAAATACTATTTGTAAGCATTGTGATTATTAATAGCCAAAGTTATTACTTGTAAAAAAATTCACTACCTTGATTACTGACTCTGTATAGAACAGTATTTCTGCAAATATGTTCAATATAACATTTATTGCACTGAAATAATTCTCTGTAAACACAAAAGCTGGATTTTAAATAAAGCAAATTTCCTTTGCATGTGTAAGTAAGTAAATTGGAAGCATATCTTAAGTACTTTAAAACTTTGCTCTGATAAAACTGTGAATTTTTTATCTATCTTGAAATGTCACACAGTACCTGAACAAACCAGATGCATGTCTGAAAGGATGCTATCATACATTACCTTTTCTCAAGGAATGTTTTCCCATTGACGTAATTTTTTCCCATTGCTGTTGCTTTCCATGCAAAGTAAGCTCCCTGTAAAAGCAACAATCTATTGATTGTTTTGTGTATCGTAGTCAGACATTACATATCCAATTACTTGGTAAAAAGCACAGAAGTCATTATAAGCATAGTGAATGCTCTGAGAATACAGAAGACTATTCTGGAGTCCATTCAAACTAATTCAATATGGAAACATATGATAGGAAAATGAGGCCACCCTATTTTTATATAGGTATGGGGCCCCACCTCATTTTTATTATCCCATTACTTTGAAAGATGAATTTAGTATGTCATTAGCATAGTTTTATTTGGGATTCCTAAAACAGAAGTAGTATGTTTGCCTCTGAGATTGAATACAGTCACATCTTTCCTGAGGTTCACTCCATATATTCTTACTTTTTAAGTTTAACTTGTTGCAAATCAGCCATCTGATTTACCTTAGCTACTAACAGGTTATTTAGCCATCATCATTCTCCTCTCTGGCATGAAGACCATCAGCAGTTCTATGGCGCAATCAAGCTGCCTTACACAAGGCATCTGCAGTTTGCTTTTTACATTTGAGCATCAGGCAGCAATTCAAATTTCTGAAGCTCACCACTGATCACTACAGTGACCAAGTTTTAGTTTGATGTAAAGCATCATAACTCACACATACATCAAAAGGCAGTTTTTCAGAAGTGCAGTGCAAACACAGCACATAAACTCACTTAAATTAACCGCTGTAATTAAATACTAAGCACACGCATTACACTCCATGATACAACAGATTCTGGTGTAACTTCCATCCAGTTGTGGGAACAACTATTTGAGCAGCATAAGTAGTCAATTATTCCCTTTTTTTTACTGGTACCTGCTGCAGAATGCTACTTTTGCTGGCACTACCAGCTACGTGGGAATGCATGAAAAGCTCATCTCCCTCAAAAACAGATGCTCAAGCAGTACAGGAACATGTAGGCACAGAATGATCCGGGCTTGCCCCAAGCACCTACTGAAATGGCTTATTCTGACCTCTATTGAATGACTGTTTGTTCTAGCTCTGCATTCTTCTTCTCATCACAGCACATATAAAGTTTTAAATGTATTATAAAAGCAATAGGATTTACAAATGTAAGATACTTACAGATGGATCTGACTGAAATAAATAGGGCCGCCCTTCATTCCAGCCACATATTAGCAGTGATACACCAAATGGACGAACACCACTAAAAAGTAAAGAAACCCACAGCTGACATACAAAATTTATTCAATGAAAACCAAAGGTGACCGAGTTATTTGGGACATGTTAACCTTCCCACCAACCCAGAGCTGTGATCAAGAACGACTAGTCAAACAACAGTACAAAACCAGAAGTAATCTGCTTTGTCTGACATGTTTGTTTGCAAGAAGACCCCATCTCATTACCAGTTAGTGCTCCTCCTCCTGCCACTTTCTGTGGACATTCTCCACTGAAAAACTATTTGCCTTTTTGACACACAGGAAACTGCTTTACCAGGTAGTTGTTATTGTCATAGAATCATAGAACATTTGGATTGGAAGGGGCCTTAAAGCTCATGTAGTTCCAATCCCCTGCCACAGGCAGGGACATCTTCCACTAGGCCAGGCTGCTCCAAGCTCTGTCCAGCCTGGCCTTGAACACTGCCACGGATGGGGCAGTCACAATGTTGTTTATTCCTTACATTTAAGCAAAACCTTTCTAAGCAACATACCCAGATTGTGTGTATTCCTGCATCACAGAAGCAATTCTCTGTACTAGCTGAGCTGTTGGGATGGGCTCATGATAAACCAAGTAGTATTGCTGGGCCAGCTTCCGAGCTCTGTGCACAAGTACTCTAAAAACAAAGACAAAATTAGTACGTCAAAGAAATTCCAACTAGTTATTACAATTAGAACTGAAAACTCATAATAAATACCCTGCTAAGGAGTTTTATACATCTGCCATAACACCAGTGTAAGAAAACACAGACTGATGAGTTATCTTTACAAAGTAATCTTTGAAAAACTTAAACTGAAACTAAGGTTGAAGTACACTGCTGTTCATTCCCTACTCATTCTTTAAATAGAAGATTAGTTGACAAGGTATTGAATATATTAAGAAAAACTTAAAGTGAATTTCAGATACAGAGCAATACAATGTAATATTATGCCCTACACTTCAAAAGAAACAGCTAATTGCTATTTGTTTCCATTTCTTACATTTCTTGTAAGAAACTGCATCTAAATAGCAACCAAACAAAGTTTTTCATACCTATAATCTGGACCCATACCACTGTACACTAAACCTATATGTTTGGTAATTGGTTCTACTTTGTGGACACTCCTTTCATCATAAAGAATGGATTTCTGCTTCTTCTCAGTTGCCAACACCACTCCATTTGCAGCTGGAAAGAAACAAGATTTTGGGGTTTTTAATATTAAAGTGAAATGATTGAAAGCAGTCAAAACACTTAACAAGCTTATTGGATTGTAAAGAATTTTGGTCCTCCCTTTTTTAAAGCCCCTTCAAGTTTACAGTCACAATAAACAGAGATACTTTGATGAATCCACCAACGCATCGCTTCTCATTTTAAATACTCTTATAGCTCCCATAATCCCAAAGATTCTGAAGCACATTAATAATGGAGCAGTTCAAGTAACTTTGTGATATTTAAATACTGTGGACACACAGCTTGCTTAATTAAGAAACAATCAAACAAACATATGCCTGCTTCTACCAGCTGAGTGTCTCCAAAATCACCCAAGCAATTTTCTTCTTCTAGCATGGAGCTCTATGATAACTCCCTTCTTTAAAAAAAAAGAACCAAGTTGCAGAAAAAAGACCCCATTTGAAATATTAAACCCACTAAAACATGTGAAAATCCCCTGAAAAAAACCCAAAGTATGTAATAGAAGACAAGATGAAAAAGGCCCAGTACACAGGCCAAAGTACTTCATTTTTTCAAGCAGCACTCACAAATCCTTAATTCTGCACTGAATTAGTTGTTTTCTAAACATACCTTTAATGCCAACTGATGGAGCTCCTGCAGCCACTGCAGCCAAAGCATATTCAATCTGAACAAGCTTTCCAGAAGGACTACGAAGAAAAATACAAAAGTAAGGCTTAACAGAATTCTGATATGCTCAAATCTTTCCTACAACAGGCTTGATTTGTGAAATGTCTTGGATAGGGAGCAGTGGCTGGGATGCAGGTTGAAGGAGAACAAGTCAACTCTTCAGTTTTATGCCATTTTAAACAAGTTTTTCACTCAGCAGGGAAAATCTTCAGAGTGTCATAAGCTTCTACTGAAGTGGCATTATATGTCTGGTTTGTAAAAGTTTAAGACACTGATGTTCGCTGAAAGGTACAAACAAAACACAAGCAAGATGCAGCCACTCCTGACTGACAAGCACACATCAGGTCAATGGCACAAGAGAGAAACAGCTCCCACTCCACCCCCAGGTATTCCTGCATTTTAATGATCCATGTTTTTCTGGTAGTGGACGTAGAATCATCAGAGCACAGCAGCAGGTGTCAGGCTGACATTCTCCACCCCAAGGGAAAAGGACAGCACAGAGTCAGTCCCACTGGACAAGCGATTCTGCAAGTGGAATCTGTTCTCTGGGCTGTATTTCAGATGCTGCTGGTTTAATAGATGCACAAGCGAAACAGAAAATTATCTGAGTTAGGAGTTACAAAAAAAAAAAACCAACAACCAAACCCAAAGCAAGCAATAATCAGTTAGTGGAGTTAGACAGACACTGAGTAAAGTGTACAAAGGTAACAAAGTAATAATTCTAGCTTCTCTACTACAAAATGTAACAAACCAGAACAAGTTTCCTATGCGAGCAATTAAAATACGCAGAATATCAGCAAAATGTTTTAAAAGTAAGCACAAACTAATATATATAATTCCCAGCACAAGGAACTTCTGTACAGTACAGTAAGTTTTTAAACTCCCTTAAAAACCATTTCCAGTAGCTACTAAAGCATTCACTTTCCACTTAGGTAAAGCAGGCATGTTTGGCTGCATCCACCCATTAAGAAGATTCTTCTCCTCATTTTAAATTGTGAGCTGTTTAATTTGCTTTACTGCAACAAGCCCTTAGTAACCTGCTTAGCAATTACACAGCTTTACTCTCCCCTGAGACTAAGGGGGCACTTTATGAAAAGCAGCACAAAGATTCCTGCATTCAGTTTTTGTTTTCATATGTGTAATATAATCCTGTATAACTTAACCATTTCATTAAAAAAAAAGGAGTAATTTCCTTTTGTCTTAATTAATTGAAGTGTACATATTACAGCAACACTTTAATAGATAGCGCTCCAACAGCATATTCATTCTGTGCCTGCAATCATCCCACATCTAGGCTGTGCACAACACAAAGTGCAAAGAGCGCACTGCCAGCAGTGTGCAGCAGGAAGGTGCATAAACTATTAAAACTCATCTGAGAGTTTCTTTCATTCCCATATCCGCGAAGTTTGCTCTGAAGCAACCTCTCAATATACCGTACCTCAGGCATCACCCCGCATCTCCAATTAGCTCAGAATTGCACAACTACTACTACCTGCCTAAAGCGTGGGGGTGAGGACCCCAACTGCGCTAAGCCGCTCCACCACGCACTCCTGTAAGGCGCTACCAGTGACCGGACATAACTCGGGTTGGCCCCACAGTGACTCCGACTCACAGCACCGACAGATGATACAAGCACTTGGGCCCGAAGTCAGCGACAGAGCTCGGGTGGGACCCGGGGCTCCCACCTCAGCGCTCGCCTCTCTCCCCGCAGCGCCTGCAGCCGCTCAGCTCACAGCAGCTGTGCACCCGCTCAGGCGAACACAGAGCTGCCTGAAACCCATCGCCCTCCCTACGCCCGCTGGGGTCCAGCCACCGCCGCTTGCAGCTCTCGCAGGCCCAGCTCCGCGGTCCCGATGACTCTGCAAAGTCCCCACTCCGTCCTGCCCCGCCGCCGGAGATGCGCTCCGCGCAGGCTGCGCGCCGTCCTCCCGCTCTCCCGCCAGCCTGCCCGCCAAGAACCGGGACCCATAGCCCTGTCCCTCCGAGTACCTAAACGTGGTGAGGGAGAAGCTGTACCCGCGCTCCGCCATGTTGGAGCCGACCCCTCCACTCCCCTTACAAAGCGCAGGCGCCCCTCCCGCTTCCTGCACGAGAACACAACTAGAGCGCTGATTGGCGAAGAGCCGAGCATACCGGGAAGTAACGCCCGGGCACCGCGGGACGCGATTGGCGAAGAGGCGCGCCGAGAGGCATGCTGGGAGTCGAAGTCCTCGAGCGCCGGCGCCTATGGCGCTCTCAAGGGCTCAGCGCACTCGGTTTCCCAGAGGGCTCAGCGGCAGGCGCGCTCGGGCACCCCGCCCTTCCCGCCTCGCCGGGCTCGGCGGAGCCGTGTGGGGACATGGCGGCTCTGGTGTTGGTGTTTCCCGAGCTGCCGCGGCTTCGTGGTCTGTTTCAGCGCTGCTGGCAGCGGCTGCAGGGCGGACTCTTGTCGGGTTTCTCTGGGGGCCAGAGCCCGCCCTGGGGTAGGTGCTGGCTGAAGGAGAGGGCGGAATCGGGGCTTGTTCTTGGTGTTGAGTGGTTGAGGGGGAGAAAGGCTGGATAAGGAGAGCGCGGAGCCCTGCGGACGCTGAGGGAACAGGGCGGGAGACGCTGCTGGCCGCTCTTAGCGCTTTGGGGGTGTCAGGAGCATCCGTGTTATGTTTCCTCGACTGCATGCCAAAGTGGGGCTCAGTTGTAATGAGTTACCTTTCCTCTTCCCTTCAGGACCAGCACTAGCTGTGCAGGCTTCAGCTTTCCTTCCACAGCCAGTACATGACACCAATGAAAGTAATGAGGCGCCAAGCCTGTTGGACAGCATCTTGTGGATGGCAGTGCCGAAGAAAAGACGCACCATTGAAGTGAACCGCTGCAGGCGAAGAAACCCCAAAAAGCTTATAAAAGTTAAGGTAATCACCAGATTTCCATAGGCTGGCCACCTTATTTACTGAAGTTAGTTCTGTTAATAGCAAACAAGCATCCTGGAGTAAGATTTATACCAGTTATTTTTCATTTCACTTGTTTTAGAGAAACATTGTAGTGGTCAATATTGACTGAAAAAGTGTTATGGAATTTGTTTATTTAATAGAATTGTAGAGTCACGGAGTGGTTTGGGTTGGAGCGGACCTTAAGATCATTCAGTTCCAACCCCCTGCCACGGGCAGGGAAGGCTCACACTAGACCAGGTTGCTCCAAGCCCCATCCAACCTGGCCTTGAACACTGCCAGGGATGGGGCAGCCGCAGCTTCTCTGGGCACCCTGTGCCAGCGCCTCAGCAGCCTCACAGGGAAGAACTTCTTCTTTATATCTAACTCAAACTTCGTCTGTTGAAGTTTAAACCCATTATGCCTTGTCCTATCACTACAGTGCCTTAAAAGACTTTTTTGCTTATAAGACACTATAATCCACAAAATAACGTTTTAATAGATCATTATGTGTGTGAACGGTAGTGGTTAAATAAACAGTGATAGTTTAGGTCCAAGCCAACAAAATACGACTTTTTAGCTAACCAGCTAGTATAAATGGAAAAGGTTCCTGTGCATCTAATTGGGTCGATAGGCCTTCAGTCTTCCAAACATCACTAGGCATAATGATTTAGGTGTTGACTTCTTAGGTCTTTTTTAGTAGTAAGCATTTGACATAGGAATACATTACAGAAAAAATACTTTCCATAGAAGAATAAATTTTGAAAAGGCTATTTAATTTCCTTGATATTTTTCATTTAACTTTCTTAGTAATTTGTGGTTGTGTCCTGTTTCTTTTGTTGCTGTTATTCAAATTACAAAATTTTCTCTTTTCCGCTGTCTGTTTTCAGAGGAACATTGATGTTTGTCCTGAGTGTGGAAACTTGAAACAGAAACACATCCTTTGTGGCTATTGTTATGCAAAGGTCAAAGCAGAAACTCGACTGATCCGGAAGGAAATGTATAAACAGGAAGGAGGGCCATTTAATGCTCCAACTGTAGAGACTGTCGTCCTCTATGATGGAGAAAAGCCCACAGAAAAAGATGCAGGCAAGAGGATCATTGAAAGAGCCAGAAAGCGCCCATCTTGGTTTGCTGAAAATTGATGCTAAGGAACTAATGCTAACAAAAGCAGTTACTGCAGAAGGAAAGATCACGATTTCCAAGAATGTTTTCTTCGTTTTGTTCACTTAATGTCAATACAGAAAACCTGTGGGCTTCTTGGAAGCCTGCTTGAATAGTGCATTGTGCCGTATGATTTTGCAGTCAGGCGTTGTTTCTAGAGCATGCAGTGGGAAATACTTCTCAGTGATGCATCATAACAGTCAACAGTTAAAGAAAGATCAGGATCTGACTTGAGTGTGGACATCTGGGTGCGGTACTCTGAGTAATTTGTATGCTAATGTTCTATGCTGGTTTTGTAAATAACCAGTTTTCAATGAACGTAAACCAGTCACAGATGTAAAATAAAGTATGTGGAGTTTCCCAGGGAAAACTGTTTTCTGGTTTTGGCTGCTGCTCTTTTGGAGGGGGAGGAGAAAATAAATTCAAACCCAGTGTTGGTTAGACAGAAAACAAGGAAAGAGACAGTAATCTGGTTATTTCCGTGGCTCTTACAGAATCTGCCTGCATCTCTGCAGTGCTGCTCTTTGAGATACCTGGTGGTATTCCTGGTTTTGGGCAAAATAGTGGTTGTCATGTAGTAGTTGCACTTCTTAGTTGCACTTCTTCTGTAAAAGACCGAAGGTGAAGTGTTTCTTGCTGTTAGTATACAAAGTAATTTTCTGTCTTGAAGGGACGTGGAAGGCCTTTTTTTATCCTTCAAAGTGCACTTAATTTCTTGAGAGAAATAATGGGTTGAAATGCAAAGACTGGGAATCTGTACATCTGGCATGGGTCAGAACTAAGTCTTTTGCAGCCGTTAGCGTTAAGTAGTCTGTGTGGTCAATGGGGGCTTGGAAAACCGCAAAGAGCAGCTGCGTTTTAGTGTCTTGATTCTTCTGCAGAGCGGGGTCAGCTCTGCTCTCTGCTGTCCATTGGAACTCCTCAGTGGTGGAGTTACAGCACCTCGCTGTGGAGTTTCACTTCGGTTTTACCCACGTACTAGCATTGTGGCATTTAAGGTTAAGACTGTTTTCAATTTTAGGTCGGCCTTCCAATATACAAACAGTACGGTTTGACGTTATGACTCAGCCAGTCTAATAGCCGTTTGTTGCGACAAAATGCAAGCTTGAACCAGCCCTGCCTAGGTTGCCTCTGTGTTTCCTTGATGTTTAACTGCTCCTGGTGTTGCCCTCGTCTGGGGAGCTGTGCTGACAGAGCTGTTCCCTGCCCTTCTACAGGCTTGATTTTTTTTGTGTATACCTCCCTGTAGCTTGATTCATGTCAGGGTTGGAAAAGTAGCAGCGTGAATGGTAGGAATATGAAAGTGGGGATACCATGCTTTCAGGACTAGCCTTCATTTACAGGTGGCTGAGCCAATTATGCCTGGTTAAGGAGTGGGCCTGTGTGTGCTGAAAGGCCTCACTTCTGCTTTCCTTGCTTTGAATTCCATGTTCTGAAACATAACTGTTAGGAACAGATGTTAGTGGAGATGTCACATTTCCTCCATAGTCTAAGGGAATAATGAAAACTGATAAGTGTAAATTGATGCCATTTAGTTGACAGTATCCAAGCAAACAACATAAGTTCTTTTCAGTTTGTCCAAACAGGATTTATTACAGTCATATCCGTTTTTCACTTACTTAGAACTGAAGCCAATAAAAGGTGGCAAGCAGGATGCAGAGTGAAGGCTTATTTTTGATGGAGCTGCATGAGATGAGACTCACATACTGGAGGTGAGATTAGTCAAGCAATAAGATAGGTATAGATATTTTCCTTGTCCCAAATAACAGACATATATATATATTTATATATATTAGGGAGAGGTGGTTTTTTTTTTTGTTGTTGTTGTTTCTTTGTCCATGTATTACAGGATCAATTACACGTTACTTAGTTGCTTTTTTCATGTTCTTATTTTTAGCAAAGATTCTGTAGAGAAATAAGCTAAATTAGCCTTGGATGTTGAGAGTTGTGGGTTCATTCCTCAGAAACACAGAGGTATTACTGAAACACAAACTCAAACCTATTTTAACATGAGAGAGAACTTGTGGGTTTGCTAATGGAGTAATAATTACAACTGGCTGTATATTGCATTAGTTTGCTGAATTCTACAATATTCTTTACAATAGAGCTCTTCTGACACATGAGGTAAGTTAGGTTGTGTCAACACTGAGATGCTTTAAGATACTTGCCAGGTCATGGTGACGTTAGGATTCATTTCACAGCCATACTGCTTATGTTAGTACTGCATTTGTGCAATGCAGGCAAGAGGAGATGCTTGGTAATGGTTTGTAGTGGTTTCTGAGTAATGGGGGCAGAAAAAAGTAATTAAAGTATCTGGTATTCATGGTCTCTAAAAAAAATGGAAACAACAGACGAATATTGAAAATTCATATATGCAATTGGTAGAGCACAAGTTAATTTAAACAAAAATCTCTAGTGAGAGATAAAGAATTCATTCAGCCTTCAAAGAATTCCTTCTCTTCCTTCCTTCTTTTGAAGGAAAAGTAATTCAAGCTAAACATAGCTTTGCTTCATTTACACTAACAATACGAAGCTATACTATGGTACTTTTTAAGACAATAAAGATGTTCAGAATTCCTCTAAATCATGTGGCACAGTCAGTTATTTGAAATAAACCCTGTTTATGTGTGATTTTGAAAGAAAGAGAAATTGGAATCCTGCTAATATAGAAACATACACTTCTCAGAACAATGTAAGTTACACCTAACAGAAAGCAAGCAGGTTGTTACAATGCTGTGCTCCAGGATCCATTTAAAAACAAAATTAGCTGCCTCTGGAATTTCACTTTGATCCATTGGGAACCTGCTAGTGGTGAAAAAAGGCTTCTTTTACATGCTGTATTTTATTATGTTTTTCTTCTATAGGAATTTTATGTAGAAATTATTTTATGTTTTAGATCTAGGAGGATGATGTAATGTCCAAAAAAATAAAAGGCTTGGAGTTGCTGAACAATTTTGTATCATAGGTAAGATCTTCAGAGATAGAGGTGATCTCTGGCAGTGATCTATTACAATATCCATAGTGATTGATAAACTAAATTTCTCTTTAATCTTCCATTTAGCAAGGAAGTTTTAATCAAAGGTTTCTGCACAGTCCTCGTGTATTTTGTTGAATACACTATGACAGCAAGAGTTGGTGGCTGATATAAACTCTACTTCCTCAAAGCACTAGGTGGCAGAGGTGTGTAGCTTTCTGGTACGTGCGAAACAAAAGCCGAAGGTCCTTAGTGAGATGGGAAACAGTGTGAGATTCTAGACATTTGCACCTGTGTAGGCAAAAGATCTGCAAAAAGACTAAATTTGCTAAGTATGATGAAAAATACACTAGTTATAAAACAAACTAGTCTATTGTAATTGATTGTTCTGACTTTAATTAGATCTATACTGAGAAGTTATGTGCTCCTTTTTGTGTATGTTTGTGCACTTCTCTTTGCTGGGTGAATTACTTGAAATGGTAGTTCTACATACAGTTTTTCCCTGACAAGATAGTGGAGCTCTTTTTGCACCTCTTAATTACAGATGGCTTTCTATGTTGCTTTGTATGCCTGGTATATTCTGTTAGTCAACGTTTTATGTATGCAGCTAGAAAGTCCTGCAAATACTAGGTCTAGCAACATTTCAGTGAATGTTAAGGTATAAGTGCTTTGCATTTGTAGAGTCATGAGGATCAGTTTGCAAACAGCAGATGCAGAGAGGAAGAAAAACCATTGTGGTGTCTAAATGCTATTAGTTGCACGGAAGACATCAGAAGATGGTGTGTTCTGTCAAAGTTTTAGAGTGTTTTGGAAGCACACAAGTGATAAAGGTGCCTGTATCATTAGGACTTACTTGTTAATTAGTGTTTAAATGAGGTGCCAGAAAAAAAGTCCTCCTTTTACCTCATGTGACTGCATTGTGTTAGTTACACAGTGAGTGAGGATCTGCAAATACAAGTTGTTTCCAAATAATTTGTCTAACTCTTAACCTGCCAAAGACTTAAAAAATGGGTCCAAATGGGAGGAAAATCAATGAAAGGAATGAGGAGGTAGTAGCCTGTGCAGCAGGGGTAGATCTAGTTTTGCCTGCTGTAAGTATTTTCCTAGGCAATTCTGTGGAAGTTGGTGGAATATAATTCAAGGCAGAATTTGGTCCAATGTACTGAAACCCTGGACATATGGATGTATGCAAGTATATATATGTTTAGTGCAGAGTATATACGTGTGAAACTACTGCTGGATACCAACCGGATTGGGTTTACAGCTGAAAGCTAGGATTGCATTTGATGAGTGTAGTAAATTGAGTCTAATCAGTTGATACTTGAATTTCTTTCAAACATCATTTATTTTGGTTTCCCCTGGTTGAGGACAATATGCATAATTAGAAGAAAGAGTGTAGAATTCATTTCATATGGAATGTGCTGGATAAGCATATGAAAAGCAAAACAAACTGCTCGGGAGCAGAAGACCCGAACCAACAACTTTTGTGGAGCTATCAGCATACAGTATTTGGCAGGGATTTCTCTAAAGCCTCACCCATGGATCATGTGAAAGTTGTTTGTTTGTTTGTTTGAAATAAAGGAGGTTTCCTGTGCTAAGGTCAAAGATGAAGCAGCAAAGATTTGGAAAATCAGTAGGCAGAAACCCAGACCTTTGTTACTGTTTTCTTGGATGTCATACCCTTTAAACTAATCTTGTCATTTTGAAAGTAAGGGGTGTCTGTGATTCTGTGATACTTAAGTGTGTTCTGATCATCCAAATACACAAGCATTGGACTGTTACCCTTGGTTTCTTGAAAGAGCATAGACTCTTCTCTGTGCCAAGTTGCTTTGATGGAGTTGTTCTCACTACAGAAGTGTGTAGAAATATTCTGTCTGACATGTTTTGGGCATAAGCTTGATTAATCCTTCACGTGCCCTAAATTTTGGGACCAGCTCAAGAGAAATAGGCACATTAAATGCAGTATGTGTCATGGTGTAGGAAGGACAGTCAGGTGGTACTTCCACATATGACACAGCTTTGCATCCGTTCCCAAGGTATACTAATGCTGTTTCTATTCCTGGCCCCATCCCAGGCTCATCAGTTTATCTGGCAATATGGCTTACAGCTCTTTCTTCCTTTACTGTAGCTCTAGAGCACACGATGTGAAATGCTTCCAATGGAACAGGCTTTTGGAAGCATTTGTGTTTCTTTTTATCATCTGGGATTAATATTAAATACAAAGAATAGAGGTTTTGAAGGGGCTATACTGAATAGCTTAAGGCTCAAAATCGACAGACCAGTCCTGTAGGAAAGGTTTGTTCTAAATATATTGGGTTTGGAAGTTCCTACTCATTCATCTTTTAACTATACTCCATCATAATCAGATTAAGCAAAGCATCTAAGGTACTTTGAAGAATAACATCAGGATTTGGTCCAATTAAAAATAGCTTACATAATTCTGTCACTCTTAAACAGGATAAATGATACCTTGATCTTCAAGAAGCCATTGATATCAGTTAGATTTCTTTTAAAGGCAATTGTAATTCCAAGTGACTGAGAGGCAGGCTGTAAAGCATCAAGCTCTTGTGTTACAGAGTCACTGAGTTCATGACAGCATTTTTTGTGTTAAAATCAAAGAAATAAAAATGAAGCCTGTCAGCTGCCCCATCATGATACATGACTTGAGCTCATGAGGCCAGCTTTGCCATAGTCCTTTGGATTAAGTTATCTGTGAACAAAGAATATAATCTTTTAGGAGTTCAGGAGAATGCTGAGATATGTGAATTTCTCTTGCTCCAAATGAATATTTGAATTCTCAGATATTTTTGTCCAGCACAGAGTAGATTACCACAAAGTTACTGTGAAAAAAGAATGGAGCAAGGGTTGAAGAGCAAGAAGATACAATCATTAGCAAATATGTAGAAGTAGGAGGCATCCTGCTGCTGTGTATGTAATGCGAGGAGTACAATAGGAGTTACTGCAAGAAATACCCAAGTTGTAAAACTAAGAGAATAGCTGCAAAGTACTTGCGTGCATGGCACTGCAGAAGTGGATGGCGTAGCAAATACCATTCCATCATGAATCACTGTCATATTAACAATTTGTTATTGGAAGCTAAATGGCATGATTCCTGCTTGACAGGTGGCAAACTGAGGTGCAGAAAGAGCAAGTGAATTCCTCACAATTGCTCCTTCTGTCAGTGGCAGAGGAAGGAACTGAATCTATTTGCAGATTATCAGCCTGTGGTATTCTCTGCTGTGTCACAGGTTAGGGAGCAACAACAATTGTCACTGTGGTGGCCATTAATCTAGCTGGCTCTGTGTTCTGATCAAGTAAACTACTGCAAAGATACCATACCAAGTATTTCTTAGGACACAGGCCCATGAGGGCCTTTATCCAGAGCTCTTCAGATAAGATGGAAATATGGTTTATTACTAAATAATGCTCTCTTCACTTGAAAATAGGAAGAAAAACAGTCTGAGTTTTGCCGGAAGCTTCCAAGAACCTGACTCAATTACTTCTCATCTGCAGAAGAATGTCTTACTCTAAAAGAAAAGCCATTCTATGCAGTGAGGTTATTTGTAAGAGTATGACTCAGCTGAACAACAATGGCAGAATCTGTCCCCAGGAATTTTTTGATGTCTGAATCTTAAGATAAATGTAGTCCTAGAAGTAAAAAATTTCTCCTCCACAGATTGGATTCCTTTGGACCAGAAATAAGGTGCCTTTTTTATCTGCTATATACAAGACATCCTCTCTAATAGGGAATAAAGCTAACAAAACAAAACACCACTACAGCCTAAATAATACAAGCAATTAAACTGTTTGAAAAAAACCTCCAAGAACATAAGATCCAGAGGTCACTCACCAGCAAAACCAGTGGCACCGATGTGCAAAGAATTGGTTTAGATCAGTTCTCAAAGAAACCGTTTTTCCTCTGAGTCACTTCGTGCTAAAAAATATGAAGGAAGAGAATTTGTGATCATTTTTCCCTTTTCTTTCCAATCAAAGAGATGTACTTTCCTTTCAAGCCACCAGAGTGTATCTTCTGCATCTTACAGATCTGGCAGATGCTGGGATCCCTGTATCTGTTGCTTAGGTTATATAACTATTAGATTAATCAGGCAACTGATTGAGAATAGATAGTTTTGATCAGAAGTAGTCTAATTCTTTCCATTTTATTGAGGTTATAATGACTCAGATTGCAATGACTTTATCTTCCTAAGAGCATAGACACTGGCTTTGTTAATACTATTTCCAAGAATGCTATCTGTATCAGGAACATAGCACTTGAAGGGGCAAAAAAAAGGGACTCCGTATCCTTTGACAGATCTTATAGCCACATTTAGGTCTGAGAAATAAGGAGAATCTGAGACTTTAAGCAAGGTTCTTTTGCTTGGAAAGCCAAAGATAAAGCTGAAGCAAAAAAGTGATGACTGGTGATAAATATGCTATCTGAGTTCTCCCAGCCTATGGAGATAAGAAAATAAGAAGATGAAAGTTCCTTGCTGAATTCAAAGCTGTAAAGAATGTTGCCAGGAAGACTACTTTCTGTGCATACCATAGCTATGTCTCAACAGAATCTGTCTTACATGTCTGCAGTCTGTGTTAATCACGACAAGTAGCTCTCATGAGCTGGTTACCATAAACCATGGTCCTTAGTGGGTATGTTGCCAATAACTGGAGAAAATTGTTTCTGTCTCTCTGTGCCTCTCTTTTCTGGTGACAAAATGAGGATAATCTCAATTTCATAACACTCCCATGAAGCTCTGTCAAGCTTTCCTAAGTCATTTACACTCTGAAGATCACCAGAATGCAGACATGGGGATATTCAACAGAAAATCCAGGTGCACACAGAGGTCTGCCTTACTGCTGGACTGGGCACTGCTTGCAAAGCCTCTTCCGAAATGTTGGCCACTGGGCACTCGTGCCAACTTCAGCTTCTAAGTAAGGATGGAGGGGTCCCCTGTAAATAAGTAACCATGCTCATAGTCCATTTCTCAGGCTCTTCATGTTCATACCACTAGATGCAGTTTGCCTGTTACAGAAAAGCATCTCTTCCTGCTCTCTAGACTACACAACACGGCGTCACTGGCCTGCACAGAAGCGCTAACAGCAGCTTTGCACTGACAGTCTCAGGGGAGTAGTTGTGGAAAATAGTCATTCCCGCTGATTGCTGGGAACAGCAAGCAAATATAAAGCCTCATGGAGACGGCACAAATCACATCTTGGTTTGGTTGTATGCAGCCAGCTGCAGCAGGCTTGTGCCTGTGTGTGGTCTGTGTGTTTTCCTGATTGTGCCCCACACTGTGCCTCCTAAATGGTAAGAGACACATTCTGGTAGTCATAGGAAGCATGAACTATTTGACTTGCCTCAAACAGTCAGGAGGCAGGAAGGAGCGGAGGCGTTCTGTAGCCAAGAGCTGAACCTTGCAGCACTTCTTTCTGCCCATCAGCTACCAGCATCTACAGCAGTCTTGGATTACACGTGGCATGAAGATTCTTGGATCTGTGCTGAGATCAGGATGGAGTGCAGCAGGAAGCAATTCTCCCTTACCCACTCTTGCTGCCCTTACTGCAGAGAACATGGAGCTGAGATTTTTAAATTCAGCTATTTGAAGTGTACCATAGTTCTTCCATCAATGAAATACAAGTATGGGGAACGTTTGATAGGCCAGGTACCAACTTTTAGTCTTCCTGCTGTAGGAACTGACAGCTATTGTTTTCCATATATTCCTTGATGCTCTGCTTTTCTGGACTCCATCCACGAGGCAATTCTTGCTGCAGTGCCTGAATACTTCGACATTTGCATAATTTGGCCATGGTGGACTTCTCTGTGCTGTTTACCCCACTGCCAAAATTTGCATAGCTTTGTCATGTCTTGTGATTTCCCAACATAATCACTTCTTTTCCCCATCTGAAATTTTAAGAAAACACTAACAGTTGGACACTTTTCTTAAATGAAGATCTTACATTTTACACAGCCCAAGTTTCTTAGCACCTTCCTCTTCTTTTTCAGTCATGTCCTTCGGGCTAATTTCAGCTTTGGTGAATTATTGATCTAAGCAGTGTACATAGGGATAAGCACGGTTCCCTGTTTCCAACCTACTGATGGGCTCTGCATTAGTCCCTTTGGGTTTTGCAATCAAAGAATTGATGCAGGGCAGACGTTAAGCAGTATTCTCAGTCTTCCTCCATGTTAAGTGTGAAATCCTGAACTGGCACAATTCCTGCTCTCTTCCTCAGTCATTTTCCAGTAAAGCAAAATACTGAGCCACAGCTCAAGAACTGGTGAAAAACTTGGTGCAAATCAGCCTTCAGTCCCCAAGATAGTCAATAAACATGGAGGACTCTCTGTGCCTTGTTGACTTCTTCTTCCCAGTTTTTATTTTCCTTTAAAGAAAAGGACATTGTGCTTTTGTGGAATTCAGCTCCTACAAAGGAATGCTTTGTGTCTCCATGGCTTTGCCAGCAGCAATACGTAACACTGATAACAATGAAGAGCTCGTGCTGAGGAGGATTCTCCATTTGCTCACCCACAGATGTGTGTGCTCAGCTGGGAAGACAGTCTGATGCATCACTCATTATGCTGAGTCTAATATGATTTTATATCTTATTTTAGCTATAGAGGAAGTCCCGAGGCCATGGGAGATTATCAGAAAAACATGGAAATGGAAATGTGTATAGAGGGGGAAGGGGAATGTACTCAGTGCTGGTACTCTATGGAGAATGCAGAGATCTCATAATGCTGGGATCTCATAGTAAGCACGATCTCATAGGGTTGTGCAAAGAGAACATGGGTTGTTAGCTGTGGACCACCGCCAGTTGTGGATTTTATATCCCATAATGATAAGCATGGTTTTGTTTCACTTGCTATGTAGTGTATCTGGCTGCAATGCCTTTCAATTAATTTGTGCACTGCTTTTCTCAAAGCCAGCAGAAAGCCACATTTTGTAATTCATTGTGGGTTTAATAGTGTATCAGTGTATGAGAAGTGCTTTCAGAAGCCCACCACTTTCCTTGAGGGGTAAGGCTTTTTCTACTACTTATTCACACATATTCCATGTATTTCTGTAAGCAGGGAGAAATTGTCTTGAAATACTAAGAGCTGTATTGGCTAAACAAGTTCCCTGACAGAGAAACTGTCATTTCATTCCCTTGTTCAGGTGGGTGACCTTGTTGCAAGTTAATAACCAGAAATGTGGATCAATATTGGAAGCATATATGGAAATTTACCATATATGGTAAAAAAGAAAAGCTTCAGTAAGGATAAGAAAGACAGCTTCAATAAAGGTAGTTAATTATATTGCTAAAAAGGGCCATTTTTTCCCTCTGCCATTTCATTTGTAATCCCATATTCATTCTCCCTCTTGCTTTCCGCATTCCTTTGTCTCAGTGAAGCTATCAGCTTTGTTTCACTATTCCCACATCTGTTGGATATTCCTTCTTCCCATATTTTCTTCTAAGGATTTCTGTTTTTCATCTTCAGCTGTTGTATGAAACCCTGATCTTTATCCGCTCTGCAATTGGAGATTGTGCTCTTCCATTGCTCCTGGAAACAAAGGTTTCCTTCCGAGGTCTCACCTTGAAGTATGTTTAGGACCTGACATTTCCATTCAGCATATATGAAGTCAGTTTACTGGGGAAGCCACAAGAACACCTAAAAGCATTGTTCAGGGAAAGTAATGGGAAGAAGAAAACCACAAAGGCAGAGAGAGAGTGAAGCAGGGAAGGAAGGGAAATCCTATGTGTTCAGGGAGGTGAGATTAGGCTCAGATGGAGAGTCACTCTGGGACTCACTCTCTCAGATGCTGTTGTATCTACCCTAGCTGCATTCCTGGAGTGCTCTGTCTCACATGCTCACTTGCTTTTTTTCCACTCTTCTACTTAATAATTTAACTAGAGAGATTGAGCAGCTACTGACTGAATTATTGAAGGTGTAATTAAACTGGCAAGAGTTGAGGGCAGCATCTAAGCATTTTCCTAGCAAAAACCCCTAATCTGTTTCACTATGAAATGAAATGTCACAGCTAAATTCAGTTACTACCTAGAAGCTTCTCCCACTCCCTCCGTTAAACATCTGATGCCTGAGCACAGTAGCTGTGCATGTGGGTAGTGACTCTTCAGCATAACCACCCAGCTATTTGGGAGGTGACTGATTTCTACGCTACAGGAAATAAAAAAGCTCTCATCTTCTGCTTTATCTACTGTAGTAGCAGTGGTGAGCTCTTGTTTAGGGAAAAGGTTGTGCCCCTACATATAACTGGGTAAATATGAACTATTGTATGGAACAATTTAGCAGCCTCTGTACTGCAAAGATTACTGCAGACAGTGAAACTGCTTCCTGGTGCCTGGGGTCCCTTTAAGATAGAGATAAGGAGCTCACAATTTTGACCTATGTGTCACAGAGTTCTTCAGGGTTGTGACAAAGATATAATTCAGCTCAGTAAGATTAGGCCTGATAATGAAGCAAACCTTATTTTAGATGGGCTTCCTTTTTGAAAGACTTTGGCTAACCTTGACTATTTTGCTGTGGCCTAAGAAGGCATAATCCAGCTCTGGAAATCTGGTTTGACAGGATTTCATTTTGTCTAGTAAAGGCTTGCTTTAATTCTGGGATTTAATCATTCCACAGCTGAGGGTGTTGTTGTGACAAAGTTGTGATGGGTGTCTCTATTACTCAAGTTATCCCAGCTCCTATGGGACAAAACCCTAAACTAAATATGCATCTTTTCTCCTGCTTTGCCTCCTTAAATTTCTGACTATATTTAATGGGAGATGGCATTTCCCAGGGATTATTCCCCACCCTTCCCCAATCATATTTTGTTGCTTATCTGGTTTTGGCTGGAACTTTTTGGTTTATGCCTCTGGAAAGGAATAAAGATTGTATTAATAAAGTACTGTTGGTATAAGTTTCCCTTCACAAAACTCTGGGTCAGAGAAACAGAACAAGGACCATCCGTTCTGCCCCCACTTGCTCCAGTACAGCAGTAGCTTCTCTCTGCCAACATGATTGAATCGAAGTCCAAGTAGTATTTGATCCAGCATCGTCCTGTGGCTGATCCAAGTCACAGTCTGGCTATTAATAGCCAAAGAAATCCTATGTTGGGCAGAACCCATGAGGAAACCTGCAGTCATGGGAGGAAGGTAGAAGTAACATGATGTGGAGAAGTTGAGAGAACTTAAAAATAACCAAAATACTTTGGAATTTAAAGAAAACCAATAGTGTTAGCACATTAAAACAAACAGGAACATATCTTCTTTGTGATTGTGTGAGTTAGTAACGAACAGGACACGTGACATAAGGAGAAGCTAAGCTTTCCCCCCCATCCAACCCAAGATATATAAAGAGAAATATCATATTGTCTGTGCTAGCAAGGGTTCTGTTCTTTAAACAGAGAATGAAGTGGAAAAATTAAGCTTACATGAAGTTTCTTAGGTAATTTCTGACCAATTGGCAGAGCTAAAATTGCCTCTGCAGAGGAAATCTGCCTCACGAAACTCTTGAAAGCAAATATTCTCAGTGCTTCAGCTAATTATACAGGCTTCCCAAATAAGCTATATGATTTCCTCAACTCTTTCTCTTCCAAAAAGTTTCCTTCCCTGCTTATTCTGTGATGAGCTTATGATCTTTACCTCTCCAGCTTGAGATGAAACAGAGGCAAGCTGCATTTACACAGGGCAGTGTCCCTTATTGTATTTCACCTAGTTACTGTACTACTGACCTTCCCCTCAAAGCTGGTCTAGACTAAACTTCTTCAGTAAAATCATGTGTGAGTCTATACTGAGCCAGCTGCCAAATACATTGCAGGTCACAAAGGCTGCCAGACTTGTGATGAAAGCAAGCACTGGGAATAAGAAAACGTGTGTTGAATCATGAAGGGTTGGTAAGCCAAAAAAGGATGCCGAGCAAAACGAGGAGAACAAACACAGTGGAGCTGAAGGCAGATACCAGTAGAGGCCTAAGTCACTTCTTACTGAGCTGAACTCACATCCAGCAGCCTTACTGGTGCGTGATGGCAAAGGCTGAGAAGGTTCTTTTCTCCTGTCTTTGAGGCCAGGAAACAGCACCTCAGACATAGTTACCAAACTGCACTGGCAGATTTTGCAGGAGACCTGCAGCATTTTGGAGACATTTACAAGAAGCAGCAGCTCCCACTGAGAAACAAAGTTGGCAGAAGCAAGAAGTGCTGTTCTCCACAGAGGCACATCACACCAGCAGCACATCTCCCCCTGAGCTTTTGTCAGCATGCTAATTTGGGAAAGCTATGGTCTGCCACACCAGCCTGATGAGTTGCTGAACCCTTGGTGAAACTGTTGCCAGGTGTAATGAGAGAAGCTTCAGAGCTTTTTTCTTTTATCCAGGTTGTAACAGTCCGGCAGTCACAGCTCCAGATCACATTTTGCCTCTTTTGATCACTTGTGCTGTGCTTCTAAGATGGGGAAGTCTATTGCAGTCCGCCAGCAGGCCTCTGCTTTCTCTTCTCACAGACACTCATGCTGACTCTGGCTGGGAATTCAGCTTTGGTTGTCCTTAGTCTCTTAGCCCAACTGTCCTTTGTTTAGGAAAAGCTAATAATAACTGTGTGATTTTGTAGGTTATACTGCTTGATGCCCGCTTTTGTCTCCATCCCTCCCAGTGTCTCCTTAGTGCTGCTTTTGCATTCTGCATGCCGTGGAGTATGAGGTGATGTGGATGACCACCTCAGAATGAAGAGAAGTCCCTTGACTGGTCTCCACAGATGAGAGATGTCTGTTCTAGTGACCTGTTGGAAAAACAAGAAAGCATGTTTAGGTAAGTGGATACTTTTAACCTGAAGCTACAAACTGAAGTCTGAGGGTTTGGGGATTCTCTCTCCCTCCCTCAGGGATAAAAAAAAGAAACAGAAACAAATCCCACAACCAATGGGACTTTTACATCTGCTAGAAGCCAGTTGCTCATGACAAAGATAACAGCATCCATTTTAAAGCGATTCTCTCCTTGAATGATATTTCAGATATCCAGGGTGGTCTTTCTGCTGCATCCATTTTGTGGGTGCTTCCAAAGGTTTTCATTTAAACAGAAACTTTATTTTCCAAAAGGAGGTAATCCAAAAGAAAACATTTGCCTCTTCTCCCACTCCTCTTACCTTACTCAGTGAAGATGTGTAAGTGAGACTATAGAACATATCCCTTCATCTCTGCTCTTCTCATTCTTGCAGTAATATTTTCAAGTCTTAGGTCTCCACTGAGGTTTTGTTCTATTTTTAAATAATGGAAAAAAAGGGAAAACAAAATGTAGCTTCCAGCCAGCCCTCTTCCAACACGCCACGGTACATCTCTTATCTCTTATCCAGCTCCACTGAACTTTTCCCACAGGTGCCATCATCGTGAGAACTCAGAAATGCAAAATCAAAACAACTGAGCCAGTTACTTGTACAGCGTGCATGAAAATTTGACCTTCTTTGCAAGAAGGATGAAGGGATTGGGAAGGAGAAGCTGGGGGACAAAAAAAGGCAAAAAACATCTTCGCTTTTAGAAAATTTTATTCCCAGATTTTCATGAAATGGTAATAATGTGGTTATCTGAATCCCTGGTTTAATAATTCATTGTGCTGTGTTTTGCCCTGGGAAAGCAAAACCCAAAACATTTCTGGGAGGAAAACCAGAATAATATGTGCGTGTCTGTTAATTCTGGGATTTAGATGACGTTTTCCACACTGCTGTTTCCTGTGTATCCCAGGAAAGCATACAGTGGTTCGTGCAGGCTTGTCCCTCGCAGTCTCGGTAACAGTTCTCAGCCTGGGTTTGAAGCAGCGCCTTGAGGAGTGAGAAGTCAGTTCATCTTCAAGTCCACACAGGCAGTAACCTCTGCACTGAGGCAGCCAGCAGAAGCACTAGTTACTGTAATTTGGGTTATAAAATGTCTGCTTGGAAATGGAGATCACTGCCCCTTTGCAGCTGAACCCCCTTCAAGCAATTGACTTGTGGCCAAACCGGCTGGATGCATTCATGATAACTTTGGCCCATCACTGCAAGAGAGATATTGAGGTGCTGGAGTGGGTCCAGAGGAGGGCAATGAAGCTGGTGACAGGACAAGGGGGAATGGCTTCAAACTGACAGAGGGGAGATTGAGATGAGACATTAGGCAGAAGTTCTTCCCTGTGAGGGTGGTGAGGCGCTGGCACAGGGTGCCCAGAGAAGCTGTGGCTGCCCCATCCCTGGCAGT
>WYDI02023575.1:22627-37054 GCA_009867235.2 Psittacus erithacus | reverse complement strand
GACACAGGGGCTTGGAGCAAGCTGCTCTAGTGGAAGGTATCCCTGCCCGTGGCAGGGGTTGGAGCTGGAGGAGCTTTAAGGTCCCTTCAACCCAAACCAGGCTGGGGTTCTATGATTTCAGCTGTGAGAAATGAGTTGCTAAGATTTGGGTGGCCCTATGTTTTCTGTTACTCAGCAAACTGGAGCAGGAGAATGCTCTTAACAGCTTTTGTGCACTCTCCCTGTTCAGGAGAATCAGTGTCAGTGTTTATCTCATTTTAGATTGTTCTCCTCAGTAAAAAGGAGGAGAAAATGATCTGATCTGTTCTGGTGTACTACAGCCATTGTCTAGTTTGCCATTTCAGTCAGGTTTGCAGGTGTGTTACAGCCTCAAAGACATTGTGTTACGAGCTATGAGAAGCAAGTAAGTGTCTGGAGGAGAGGGCCTGGGCTTAGTGGCTCATCAGGAGAGGGCGGGAGGCTGCAGGGCTGCCCCGATGAACCTCCCTGTGGGCAGCATGGGCTCATCCGCGGTGCTCGAGATGGAACTCCAGGTTCAGATTTCATCTGTGAGGAGAGAAAACACACAAAAAGTTTTGAATGTTTTGTAACAAATCGAGGAGCTTTCATGGTGAGGACGCTGAGTGTGGTCCTGAGAAGAGCAGTGGTTGTCTCCCTTGGGGTGGGCCCTAGGAGAAAGCTGTACTCAGAGTGTGGAAATGAATGAGTGAAGTGAAAGCCAAGTCTGTGGTAGTTTAGCTTGTTATGGGCGTCTTGCTGATTTTTTGGAGGCGTTTCGTACACATGTGAGTAGCCATCACACTGGTTTAAAGGTGTTATTCCCCTCTGATCCGCTGCATTTAAGTAGCTAATCTGAACCAGAGATTTCTGCGGGTAATTGATTAGTGGACGAGTGCTGGACAGATCTGTAGCTGGTCTTGAGTCATGCTCTGAAAGTGGCCAGGTCTTGCTTATCTTCTGATCAGCAATGTACACAGGTTTGACATGCCCAGACCTTAGATACTTAATATTCCCAGTGTGGACTCACAAGTGAAGCAGTTCTGACCACTGTGGTGGTGGGACACAAGAGGCTCACATGTTGGAGTCCCTCAGCCCCTGCAGTCTGCATGTTGTTTGTGAACAGCATTGAACCTTTGCTTTGGAGTTAGCACTGAGTGAAGGGTCTGTGGCTTCTCTGGGTATAAATTCCTCCTATGTATGTACAGAATCTCCATATTTGCAATCTGGTGTCAGTCTCGTGTTGATTTCCCTCTGAGGACCAAATGTGTATATGATAAGTTTGTTTGCCTTTTTATTTATTTAATTTTTAATGGTACCTTGTAGTTAAGTGCCTAAGGGCACGGCTTTGGAAAGGTGGGAGCACATACCTTACCTGCATTATGATGTGCCTTTTAACTGGGTATGTCTTATTGCTCATGTGCTGTGCAAGCAGTAGTAAAATAATGGCAAGTTTCAGTATGAAAAAAGATGTTGGGAAGCTGCTTGTTTCTGAGATGAGGTTTAGAACACTTTGTGAAAGCACCCTGGCAGAGATGCTCTGAGAGGCTGGAATGCGAGCTCACAGACCTCGTGTGTCGTCCTGCTCCACCAGCCCCACAAAAGTAAAGGGACTTGAAGAAATAAGAAATACAGCAGCTTGGGTTAATGTTCCCCTTTCAGCCTCTCAGAAGGACACAACTAGGTTAAGGTGAAACACTGGTGTGGCTGCGGCTCTTGGTGATACCCAGCCTGGGGAGCGTGATGTTTTGTGTGCCCATGCAGGACAGAAGGTTGTCAGGCTCTGGTGACAGACCTGATGGGTGGAACTAATGGGAAATACACCCATGAGCGTGACGAAATTAACTGATGTCCCCAGGCAGATGGAACAGAAGGGGAAAGCAATGCCTGGTGCTTTCTGTAAAGATACTGACAGCCCAGCTGGTAACGAGGGGGAAACATCCCCATTGCAGGAAGTAGCCTTTCTTCCAGAGGTAGTGACATGATGTTTTGATTAAACTTGTTATTGAACATTGGTTTCAGGTGAAGCTGTTATCAAAGCCAGAGGGCTGGGCAGTGAGTGAGGGCCTTGCTGCTGTGCTGTGATGTGACAGCTGGCTGTTTCGTAGGGGATGTGGTTTATTGCAGGGGCTGTGTCAAAGCAGGCTCTGGTCCTGTTCCTGATGTCTGCCTTTGAGAACATCAATGTAAACACTTCAGATAACATAGGAGTGGCTTTTTGAAGATAATATCTTCAGAGATATTGTTGCAAGTGCGTGTTTTGTGGTATTATTCAGCAGAGAGAATGAAGCAGCTCATGGTAAGGATCTCTCCTGTATTTAAAACAAACAGAGCTTTTGGTATAAAGTCTCAAAAATAGTTGGATGTTTCTTTCTCTCCCCCTGCAGTGTGGCTCTCCTTGTGCTGGCCAGGGCTAAGAATGTGTGTATCTTCGTGTCCTCCCACCCCAGTCATTTCACTCCCTGTCCCCAACTGCTTGGCTCAGGCCATAGTGGCACATGTTCTCAAAATAACTGCCCCGTTCTTGTGTTTCCGCAGGAGGTGCCATCCTCTCTGCCTTTGTTAGCTTTAAATCACAGGAATTAATCTGTAAACAAAATGACAGTTACTCTTCTGAGATCCTGCTGACGCAGGAGGATAGGAATCACAAGATGGTATAACCGGGGAGGGATGAGGAGGAGGAATGTGTATTTCCATAAATAAGGGGCTGTGTGAGCACCAGGATCAGTAACATCCAGTTTGATGGCTTCTGGTCCCTTAGCTACCATCTGTTTGTCCAGTACCCAGATGGAAAGAAAAGATTCGCTGTACATTTGTGTTGCTGTAACATCTCTCAAGTCTCTGATGCCCTTCAGGATCTGAGCTCCTACTTCCTGTGGGCAGTCTCTACCTGCATGGCCATGCAAAGCTCTCACTGGAATCACAGTTGTGTTAGGGAAATGACCGGAAAAGTTCCTTTAGCATCATCACTATAAAGACAAACTGACTTTCAGAACTTCGGTAGGATAGACTTGAACCACACGAGTGTTATAAGCGGTGGTGGTGACAAGCTTGGCTCTTTCACAGTGATTTGGCCATAAATGAAGCCCTCTGCACTATTTCCCAGGTTAGTGTCTGTGGAACATTGTTTAGCATTAAAATGTATCTTTGCTCTTTAAAGCTTTGTTTCTGTGACTGTTCATGGGTAAAAGTATTCTCTTTCTTTTTTTAAGCCTCTTTCGATGTGTTCTCCTCAGGTACAAGTGACAAGTTCAGTCTAACATCTTTGCACAGCTTAATGTATTCCTCTTGAGTTTTTCTTCTGGTTCCAAGAATTGCTCTGTAATGGTGTAGTGGGAGCAACAGCTACTCTCTGCTGTAGTTCTCCAGTAGTTTTTGTGAGGTCACTCTCTGCTCATGCAGAAAACGGGTAAGTTTTTATTTCATGAGGGTGCTGAGCCTTTTCTGTGTGGTGTTATTACTCCTCCCAATTTCAGAGTGATTTGCCAGAGAGCTTTGAGGCTGGAGGTATTGTTGGTGTGTAGGTTGTCTCTGTGGACAGACTCTGGTGCTCTGAGTTGCCCACCACCATGTGCATTAGGCTGAGAAACAGCAAAACGTGGGCACTTCCCCAGAGCCACTGGTGAATCGCCGCAAGCTGCCTGGGATGGGGGCGGTGCTGAAACTGAGTGATGGGGCTTGAATTTTCTAGAACTGAATGTTGTTAAGGATGATAATGTTGCTTTGAAAGTAGCAGCAGATTGGTGCAGTTGCCAAGCCCAGCAATGAGGTACTGAAGGAGGGCAGTGGGGTTTTTCAGTTATGGTGTGGGCTTAGGGGAGGTTTTCATTTAGAGACACTCAGAGGTGACCACTTCCAGCCTTCCTGCTGAGTTTAGAACAGCCCTTATCCTTAGGTTTCGTGTGAAATTGGAGGGGTTCAGTTACTGCAGGGATTGTTCTAACTAGAGGGGGGTTAGTACTGGATGTTGCCATGCTGATGCACCTTTTTGAAGGTAAAATCTGTAATTTCTGGGGCAAAAGTAGTAGTAAAAGTTTATAAGTAACTGGGGTACAACTGCACCGTTGTCTCTTCATCTGGTTTACTTCTTAAGTATTCATGCTAAAGAAAGCCCTTCAGGACTGAGAGAACTTTGTATGAATAATGTGAAGCCAAGGGACTTTGGAAGTTCATGGAATGAAGGAAGGATTTTGATTACTTAAGTGACTGCAGCAACACTTGGAGTTAACAGAAAAAGAAAGGTTCTGGCTTGCTAAGGGCAGGATGACTGTCCCTTCAGATTTAGTCATACGAGAAGGGTAATGAGAGTTTGGCAAGAAACCCAGATTATTATTCAGTGGTACCTGGATAGTTTGTTTCCCTAAACTTTCAGCTTCAGTAAGGGGAGTAATGGTGACTCGCAGTTACCTTAGGAGCCACCTGCTCCATGTTTTCTATGGAAGAAATATCATGCGCACCCTCATGAATGTCTCGTTATCTCCTATATGTTGCTGTAAAAGCTGTAAAGTGTCCCTGGGAAGCATCAGCCAATGGATCACCTATCCTTGTTTGCAGAATGCCGTTAGCGTATATATGGGTTTGGAAAACCACTATGTATCTGATGGCTGGCAGGCTTGCCAGCTTGCTCGGAGCTCTGGCTTCACTAGGTGGCTGATTTCAGCAGGAGTAACCTGAGAGCCACTTCTGAGTAAATATAAAATTATTACCTAATACCTGCAATTCAATCCCAGCCCTGCCGTTTAATTTCCTTGGATGCTTCTGAATTCTTCAGTCAGTGTGATTTCTCTACAGTCAGTGTTTTATTATTTTATATGATAAATAGTGCATGAAACTTTCACTGATGTTTTCCATTTGGAGAGCAGAAGAAGGGGCCTTACCCTGCCACAAGCTGAACATACATACAGTAATGAGCCAAGTGACTGCCTCAGGCCTCCTGCCAACTTTCCACAAGCCCTCCTGAGAAGCTCTGTCTTGTCCTGGTTTCTGTCAGTTTAGCCGGCAGAGCCATCACCCACCTCTGCCCTCCTGTGCCCGCCGGAGCAGGGAGAAGCACTCGTGCTCACTGTGGCTTTCCACTGCTCCTCACCATGAGCATGTGTGGTGAAGGCGTAAAGAAATTGTGTTTTCTTAGTGTATGCAGCAAATAAGGAATTTGGGAGTAAAACGCACAGGAAAGCTCTGTCTTTGAGCAATGGAATAGTTGGGCGTGTGGCTTATTCCATGTGTTTTGGGTATTGAGGCTTAGGTAAAGTGGGCAGTGGTGTCAGGATGACAACTTGCATGCAGGATTGCAATAAAATCTTACTTTCTGAGTGAATATCAGCTCTTGGGGTAGTGAATGGGAGTGGTGTTGCTGCTGCTTCTAAGGCAAGAGAAGGTTTTCCTGCACACCTTGCGAGGGAATGTGAGGAGCACCGTGGTTCAGCGGGATAGGGCTGTAGTGCTCCAGTGCCTCCTGACAGCACAGCAACACACGAGTCACCCACAGAGAAAAGGGGAATTTGCTTTTTTTGATCAGGCAGTTCCTTTCTCCTCCTTTCACAGCTTAAAAGGAAAGTTTCCTTTTTGTTCAGCTCTTAATGACCTCATCCCTTCATATGAAGTCCTTGTAAATGGAAGCCTTGTTTTCTCCTAGAGTTGTATTTAACAGAACGCATTCAGAGAGGGGAATAATTGCACTTAGCTCACAAATTCGAGACCAGTAGCTTGTAGGAAACAGATATCATGTAAAAGGTTCCATGCACCGCTTGTTTCCATAGCATAAGCAACCAGGCAATGCCCTACACCAAAAAAGTATTAATTAACGCCCCGCCCCGCATTGCCCAAGATTAAAGTCATTCCCTCTTCTGCAGTTGTGTGATATTACTGGCTTGTGTTGCAATTGCTTTGTCTTGATTAATGAATGAGTTTCTTGAGAGGTGAAATTTCAGTGAGCAGCTGTGTTGTTAATAATTGCTGCCCTTTATCTTCTTACTTCGGGGTGGCATCATCTCACTTTTCTTGACCAAATCAGTTCAGTAAAGAGCGGGTGGTGTTAAAGTGTGGCGTGCAAGTGGCGGGTTTAGAAAACATTAGATTTTTTTTTTCTTCTTAATAAATAAACTTATTTCAAATGCCAGACCCGAGCCGAGGCTCAGGGAAGGGAGCACGCTTGCCTTTCCGTTTAAATGAATTGGGAATTAGCTGTTTTCTGAATTGGTCTGCTTGTCAGGCAAAGTCTGCAATTTGCCTACAGGAATCTTTGCTGGTGTTTGTCTTTTCCCCAGTACCTGCTTGTAATGACACATGAGCCATTAGATTGATAGCCAAGACACAGCCCATCTCCTTTCTGTTTCTGTTTGTGGAAACCCAGTGAACCTCAGCCACGTGGCAAACTTTCATCAATGAAGTGCAAATGGAAATGTCCCTGTTTTACTTGCAAGGATGGAATCACAGTTTGGTGGAGAATATCCAATGAACTCACTGAAATGGTTTTGTATTGCATTTATTTCATTCTCTAACACTCAATTTGCATGGAGACAGTGACTTCCAGCTTTGTGATGTTGTGCAATGACTCTGTTTGTTCCTCTTTTCAGATATTGTGGATGGGAGTGACCTGAAGCAATTTTTTGAGAACAATTATTCTCAAATTTATTTTGTATTCTATGAAAACTTCATAACACTGGAAAATAGCTTGAAACAAAAAGGTAAGTTTTAGAGGTTTGCCAGCAATTGTTGAGTCAGTTTTCTCCAACTGTTCTCAAGAGCATTCTGTTAGAGCTTATCTGGTGATTATGTAGTCCACAGTTACCTCTATTTGCATTAATGGTTCTGTGCAGTACAGTATTAGTATTAATCATGTTAATTTTATGGTAGCAGAGAGATGAGCATGGAAATTGCTCTGATATGTCATAACTGAAAAGAATTCTAAATACATTTGTATGGTGAAGTGTCACTTCAGCTCAAGAATCAGTTCTTGTGCATTTACATACACGTCCTCTTGTCTCGTTTTGAAGTGCTGAAGCCTTCAGCCTGCAGTTAAGCAGATGTCTGTTCAGCTCAAGCACTGTCAGATGCACAGACCAAGCGCAGTGCTGGAGCTCTGTCGGCAGGAATGGCTGTTTGCTTGGAGATGAGCACGGTGACTTGGACTCCAGCAGTCCCTCACTTGGATTCAAGAGAGAAGGGCGCTGAAGTCTGGAAGCGTCTTGCTCTTTTGATATTAAAGATGAATAAAATAAGCAAAGGGCAACCTCTTTGACTTCCTTTGAGAAACAGTGTGATTTTGCCATCTGTCTCGTACCATGTATTTATGGCAAACTATTGCTTTCTGCCTTGCAGGGAATAAATCACAAAGAGAGGAGCTGGACTCCATTCTCTTTCTTTTCGAAGTAAGTTTTCCAGCTACTTTTTATTTTAAATCTCACTGTCATTATATACTTACTTAGGCCTTTACAATGAGGGGTGAAGCCGGATGTCAGTGGAACAGACAGTAGGTGTCTGTGACTGTCCAAAGTGGAAAGCAGAGGAGAACTAGGGTGGTGTTAAGTTTGCAGATACAATGACAATAAACAGTTTATTATGCAATAGGAATGTTGGCTGAATGAATATCCAGAGCTAAGAGATTTTATCAAGATTACTTGATAGTAATTTTGATAAATGACAGGTATATTACTGTCATTTGTCTGTAAATAATATATCATGAATACTGTAATAATTATAATATACCTGTCCTGAGGATCAACTCTTTGGAAGTGTCCTGGTTTCTCTCAGTAGAATTTGGGAGCATTTTTTTTTAATGAAGTTCTTGCTTGCTTCTGTGCCTCATGGAGGGCTAGTTCAAAACAACAGGTCTTCTCCCCTGTGCTTTGTCGATGTGAAGTTCAGTGTCATGTTTATGTTGAATGTCTCACAGCAGGAGTTTGGGCTCTGCTCCTTTCACATGGAGGCATCTGTTAGGACTGCAGTATTTGGTTTTGCAGCACAAGGAAAACAAAATGAATAAGAGTTGTCAGCTACTGCATAGCAGTTTGAGCTGAGTGTATGAAATGTTAATTTAACTTTTTTAATGACTTAATGTTTACAATGTAATTTATTAAAGAGGAGCATCTTTTCCCCCCAGAATTGTACCCTTCCCTTCGCCAGCGCTCAGTGTCTGCAGTGTCTAGGGAGGAAATGTTGGCCAGTTAACTTTGGCAGAGTCAAACCTGGGTGTCTTTAAAGAAGAGTAGACTGTGATAGATCATTTTCTCAGGGACCTCTATGATTAGTTATTGCATGAATGTATTTGGGTGTGAGAAAACATCACTGGACCAGATGAAAGCCTGACATATAAAATACAAACACACAGCAGAAGCCTCAGCAGAAGCTCTGCCTGTCTGAAGGCAGGATCAGTGGTGCCTTTAGGGGTTTTGGTTTGGTGGTTTTTAGCAATCCATTAGGTAAATAATTGGCCTGATTTTTTTCTTAAGGGTAAATACACTCATCTCCCATTGATTTCTTTTTGTTAATCCATCTGCTAACTTTTTACTTGAGTCTTGCATCACAGAAGTGTTAGTCTTCCTTTACAGTTTAGGCTTTCTTTTTGGTAGGGGGTGTTAGGAAAAAAACCCCCAAACTTTCAATGGGACTCTAGAAATTGAAGTTAAAATGGAGGTTACGTGTTCTGAACTCTTTTCCCTCCCTCTAAAAATGGAAAAAAATCTATTGCATTAATGTATAGCTTGTAGTTACAGTAATATTTATCCTGACAAGAAGAATGATGCTGTGTAGCTTAACGTGTTGCAATATGAAACATGGCCATGAAAATGATGACATGAAGTGCTGGATTTTTGTGGTCTCATCTTCTGGCGTCTGTGAGGTAGGCAGTTCATCTCTGCCTCACTCCCCTGGCTACCAGGCTGCATTTTCACACTGAAATCTAAAATCGAGTCATGTTTTCTGCTACGTATAATATTTATAAAAGAGCCTGCTTTAGGCTTTGCATGGGGCAGTGTTGAAGAACAGGAGCTCACACATCTGCTAGTGCCATATTTGGGACAGGAGAAACTCTTCTTCCCTCTCCTCCTGCCCCAGTGGAGAAGGTTTTGCCATATCTTCTAAGCAGGGCTCTGCAGCTTAGTGGGAGCTCATTAATGCCCTTGCTCTGTGTCTGGAATAAGTAATTAAATTTCAGTGGCTCTGTCATTAAATGGCAAATAGCTGATGGTTACTCACCCGCTTAAAGTGAACACGTTCATTCCTGGGTCCTGAAATCCAGGGTGCTGCGAACCTCACATTTAATGCCGCTTAGAAACATCAGGAAAACAGTCTGTATGAGGAAGAGAAAATTTCATAGTTACGTGCAACACGGTGTTGCTTTGGGTCCCAGTCGAGGGGAATTATGTTACAGCCTGGTCATCGACAACCCTGGGGAAGAAGAACTCCTTTTGGATACTTGTGTGGATTTTGGAGGGATCACTTCATGGCGTTTATGCGCTCCATTTGTAACACTTGCTCACTTGTAGGAGAACAGTTCTTTAGAGGGCCTTTTAACACGCCGACAGGGGGTACGTCAGCCTGAGCACAGGACAGGAGAAGATGTAAATGCCAAGAAGTGAAACATTCATATTGCAATCCATAGGAACCCCAACTAATGGGTTGTTAAGCTGCCCATGTTTCATCTGCTGGCAGCTGAGCCAGAGGGTGCCTGGAGTTTCCTTCTAATTAGTTAAATAGGTAATTACTGAGGATTAACAACGCTGGAGTCCCGGAGCTGAGGGTTAACACTCTGCAAATCGATAGCAGTAGTTACCGAAGGAGTAGACTCCTGCCCGTCCCGGTGGCTCAGTGGGGTCCTGCCGCTGTTCTAGTGACACCTAGTGTGGGTAGGAGGTAAAAGTAGCAAATGCCTTTGCCGTAAATCGCTTGGAAACTATGTTGATTGGGTTGTAGTTTATTGAAGATTTAATTTTACATGTCAGCTACACAGCCTGGCCGCTCAACAGTGGCCTCAAACAGCGTATTCTGGAAGAAATATTAATCACAAGGGAGTAACATGAAAGGTTAACTGTTCATTTTGTAAAGTACTTTGTTACAATTCATATAACAAAGTTCTTAGATCTAACTTTATGTTCTCTCGGGTGCTTTGGCCTTGTCTTTTGCCAAATAGGTATTCATGAAATGATACAGTGACTGTAGTTAGCTGTATTATTTTTCCCTGTATCATCGCAAAGGCCAAATCGTGCAAGAACTGAATTTGCCTGTTCTCTGGTGACGCCTGGTTACCTCCAGACTGTAGTGCGTGTTCAGAACATGTTGACAGCGTTTCCTGTATCACTGTTCTCTCTGATTTGGGGGCACTGCTTGTTACACTGAGCACTGTGTGTCACAGAAGGTGTGCTGCAGTTCTGAAGGGTTTCTGGGTCCCATGGAAGTTCTGTGTCATCATTTGATTGTGAAAGCTCAGGTTTATTTTAATCATAAAGGTTTTTTTCTTGCAGCATCAGGTACCGATTCCTCTGAGGTTGCATTCTTTTTGCATTGGTAATGCAGTAAGAGCAGGCTGATAGGTTGATATAATACACAGATCAATTTCTTCCCATTCTCTATGTTTTATGGGTTAAGCACAGCCACATCTCTTGTGCCAATGCAGCATTCACTGCGCTGATGTAACATGCTGGCTGCATGAAATAGTTTATTCTTTTCATTTCAGATACACTTTCTAGTACAGGAAAGCTTCCCAAAGACACTTACAATAGCCGCTGTTGTTGCTAGAAGTTTCTCAGGTCCTGCCGGTGTAGCCCAGGTCTGTGCTGAGTGTAGGTAGCAGGGGTGGTGGGTTGGGTGCCCCCACTGCCCCAGGGGTATGTACACAGAAAGCCTCTCAGCACAGATTGCTTTGCTTGTTTGTTTTGTAGCAGTGCATATTAATGTACCATTAAGTGCCCTTGTGTTTCACAGCTCCTTATTTACAGAAGCGTACTGTGGTTTCCATATAGCTTGTACAATAAGCTTTGGTTTTGCTGGGAGCTCTTAATTGCTCCAAGTCCGTGTTTCTTGTGGAACTTGTGGTTCCTTGAACTTGGAGAAGATGAGAGTGAGGCCAGACGCAGGGTAAGCACGACTTCTTGAAGGATCTGCAGAATTACAACCCTGATGTAGCTCATGCTGGCCTTGCAGTGGCTCTGCTTCTAGACCCTTCTGTGTGCCAAGCCCAGCCTGCCCCCGAATGGCTTTCTTGCTGCTGAAGTGAATTGAGGCTAGCAGAGGTTGGTAAACAGGCACAGAGCTGTCTGTTCTGGCCTCCCGTACAAGCTCAGCAGCAAAATGCTAATGCATCCTTCCCAGCTCTCCTCTGGAGTGTCCCCAGTATGTACCCAGCAGGTGATGTAAACTGGAATGTGAATGGGCTGGAAGCCTCTGCAGTGCTGGCATTACACACTCTCAAGTTCATGCTCTGCTCTGGCTTGTGTACAGCATGAAGTGTTGTCCCAGAGCTGATCATCAATAAACTGTTGGAACTTGCCCAATATACTTTGAGCCATGTGTTCTACAGCAGCAGCTCCTGGTCTCAATACACTGGTGCTGTCCTTAGAAGAGCATCTAAATATAAACTACAAATGGTCACTTACTCAGAGGATTAAGATGTGGTATAAATCCACTGCAGCACGGGTTGCTGTGCTGTTAGAATGGGAATGTAACGACTACAGAAGCAGCCCGAGTTGTGCACTTGTAACTTGTGCACTGCAGCTGTGCACAAGTTACTTGGTCTGCAAATGGTGGTGCTAAGTCTGTATAGGTTTGTAATTGGCTACAGTTTGTTAGGAGCCCTTTGGAAGAGTACTTTCAGACCAGACACAGTAAACACCACATGTGTCAGAGGAACACCGGCTCTGGTGTGTGTGACCAGGCAGGGCTCTGCACTGACACAGCATGGGAGCAGGCACTGCTATATAGCGCTGCCTAGTAATGCACATAAACATCATTTGAAATGTACAACTGTGGTTCATGCTGCATCAAGATTGCTGTGGATGTTGTAAATATTGGATTCTTCCACCGCATTGTAGGACTGCTTTATATAGACTCCTGTGTGAATTAGCAATAGTGGTTAAGCAGCTTAAAGCAAATCTCAAAGCCAGTGGTGATTTTTAGCAGGTCACTTTCAATGCCATAAACCCTGCATCAGTGACACCTTCACTGCTTTCATGTTCATCACTCTTTACAAAGGACTTTAGTGCCGTGATGCTATTTTTTATGAATGTGCAAAAGGCTGTTCTGTATCTGCAGCATTTTCTTGGGCTGGTTTGCTTATCTGAGGCTGTTGCTCCTAATTACTTCCTTCATTTAGAATAAAACTGAGGAAAATTGAATTCTGTTGAAATAAATTGTGTATTGAAAGCAGCCAAATGTGAAAAGTACTTGTAAAATTCTTTATGAAGAACAATCAAGTCAGGTTATTGTTGAGTTCTTATTGCCACAGGTCCTGGTTTCTCATTTCTTGGGGTTATCCCTTCTATTTAGCTTTTCCCCTTTATTTAACTTTCTTGTTACTATTTGCATTTTCCTCATGTCTGTGCAGCTCAGTGGCTTAATATCCCCATCTGCAGGTTATCTTGCACTTGAAATCAAATTACCATTAAGAGTCACAGCTTTAAATTCAGGTTATAGGCTCTGATACAGCTTTTCAGTTGATTCCTGGTGCCTCCTGTGATTACCAGTTCCACTGCTTAACCCGGAGTCTCTCACACACACTTGGCTGGCTAATTCTCCAGCTCAGTAGATTACCAAGGGCTTATTTGTTTATAGCAATAAAATTACTTACAGCTCTTCTTCCTGCATGGAGAAAATTACTTTTTGAACCATCCTCAGTTTCTTCTGCCATAATTCTGATGGTTCATCTATTGCTGCTCTTTAAATGACATTGATGTTACTCTTACAGCATTCTCTTGTTCGTTCTAACTATATGTTTCATGTGTCTGACTTCAGAGACCCTGCTGTTTGATGCTGAGCCTAGGGCAAGAGTATCCTGTGTGCTTTGGGCAGATGTTTTCCCTCAGTGAATAACTGTAAATAATTTATTGGGGCAATAACTGGAGTATCCCTTCATGTAGACAGAAGCACTGCAGGCACACGAACAGCAGGCTCTTGGCTTCACCCAAATCAGTGAGTAGGAGCTGGAAAAATTCTGACTTACTGCAGGTTTTAGTAGTTGAACACTGAAACTCGTGTGGAGGTACCACCGAGCAGCACTTGAACAGAGGTGCAGGGGAGCTCGTCTGCATTTGGCTTGGTTTAAAGCAGCTCCACCTGCCACTGACTAATAGAAACTCCTTATGATGTCCAGGTTGTAGCAAATAAAAGCTATTTTTTGTCTCAGAATCCATTCTCCTGGAATGAACATTACTGTGAACGGTCAATGACATTGCCTCTGAGAGCATGTTCAATCAGCAAGAACATGGTGTTGGTTGGTGTTTAATAAGAGGCTGCATAGCAAGTTACAGAGCTCTGGGACTCTATCGTCCGCCTGTTGTCTCACCTCTGTGGAAGTTCCAGGGGAAACGTCCAGGCTGCAGGGGTCTTCAGTGTGATTTGATCGCAGCCTCAGCCTGCCCTGCCTCTGCAGCAGGGCAGCATAGCATGCTGTGAGAGGCATGAAGCCACCCGGGGGTTTAGTTCAGCAAAGCTGGCGCAATAACAGACCTTTCCATAGGAGTTGCAGGATTGGTTAAGCCAGAGTGAATCTGGAAATAGAAACCCTGGTATCTTTTTTTTTACTTTGATAGAGAGAGAGATCTTTCAAAAAGCAGCATCCTGTGTAAACTAAGGTTTAAACTGAACATTATTCCTAGTCATGCATTAAGTCCAGAAGAAAAGGAACTATGGATAATCAGTTAAAGGAACTGACAGATACCCTGATGTGTTGATCAGTAGTAATACCTAATTTCTATTTCAAGTGTGCTATAATGGATTACCATATAGATGCAGCAAAGCACCAAGCATTAAATAGATCTATGTGTTTTCTGAAAAAGCAATATTATTTCGCACTGTGGGGTTTCTTAGACTATTTCTTATTAGTCTGCTGTGAAACCAGAACCAGGAGTCAATGACCAGTGTGGATTCACAGCGGTGCTGCTCCAGCTCGAGGCTGGAGTGGAAGCAACTGTCATTTGTTTTATAGGAAGAGCAGGATGTGTTTTTAGAACACCAGGATTTGGGAGGGCATAGAAAATGCTGTTGGAAATGAGATGGTGGCAGGACAACAGCTGGAGCTTACTCACGATGTCCATTGCTCCCCTGTCACACTGTGACACCGCCTGCAGCTGGGACTCCTGCACGCATGGGAAATTCCTGCTTAAAAATTGCTCGAGCTGTAACTTAGAATCATAGAATCATGGAATAGTTAGGGTTGGAAAGGACCTTAACATCATCCAGTTCCAACCCCCTGCCATGGGCAGGGACACCTCACACTAA
>WYDI02023575.1:0-21934 GCA_009867235.2 Psittacus erithacus | reverse complement strand
ATGCTCCAAGTGAGGTCTCACGAGAGCAGAGCAGAGGGGCAGGATCACCTCCTTCAACCTGCTGGTCACGCTCCTTTGGATGCAGCCCAGGATGGGAGCGCACACTGAAGCTGGCTCATGTTCAGTTTCTCCTTGACCAACACCCCCAAGTCCTTCTCCACAGGGCTGCTCTGAATCTCTTTGAATGAACTTGGAACATTCACAAGTTTTATTTAGTAGTGTAGACTCGTAACCAGGATAACTTGGTTTGCATTGAGGAGCAAATGTGGGCTCTGAAGTCAGGTTCTTTATATGGGTGCTGATGTGTTGCAAAGCTTTCCTATCCTCATTAGGAGGCTGTGGTGCAGGCAGTGCGACCTGGTCGCTGTGGCAGTACAGGCAGGTGATTAACCACATCTTTGCATTGTTTTAAAGTGCATCATATATATATATATTTCCTGGCTTTTACATGCTGAAGTGGAGAACAGCATGGGAAATGACTGAAGTGTGTCAGTTTTTGCTGTATGAAAACATGTTGGGATATGGAAGCTTTCCTCAGATGAGAACCTCTGTCCCCTTACTAGCTATGTCAGTCCTTGAATTGTTTTGACTCAGTCACCTGGGAAGGGTGTTTGACTCTGTTTTATAAAGAAAACCCCCTGTAAGTGTGTTCTTTCCTTCCCCAGCCCTGCCAGCTTCATGCAGTTCAGTTGAGCTTGTGTTCTGGCGGTGGCTGTACTCCACAGCAGCATTTGCTTTCCTGCTGGGCACAACCCACACTTCACTAACACTTGGATATACAAGTTGTTATGAAGTTGTGTTTCAGAATGGGTCTTTATTCTTCAGTTTTGCCACCTTCCAGCTTATACCTTGTCCTGGTTCACTGGCTGGATGTGACCTTTGTGTTCAGGTGTAGGTGACAGTGTGTGACACACAGGATGTTTATGCTGTGCTGCTGGGGACTGAGACCCAGTTTCCCTGAGCGCGCTGTGTGTCTGAAACAACCGCGGGTTAGTGACTGAGCTGAACCAGCTGGGATGTGTAACTGCAGAGCTGCCCCCAGAACGCGGCTGAAGCTCTTGGGAATGCGTGTGCTTTCTTCTGGCAGCTAAGGAAAACTTGCTTGTCATCAGATCGCTCTCATAAACTCCTTCCTGACCCAGGAGCGTGCCATGCGGGTGTTCACACCTAGCGAAGCAGACGTGTTCCACATACAGCTTTTGTTTTGCAATGAGGAATTTTACCGTGACATCCGAGATGCACTGAGACATGATTTCACTGGTGAGAGTGCCAGATTTTGACAGGTTTCTCATTAAATGTTCTGATACAGAAGTGGTAGTTGGTTTTTTGGAAGTTTAATACAATTGCTTCTTAGAAGTGAGGGGTTTGAAACGGGCAAGAGAAGATTTACATCCAAAGACAAGCTGAAGGTATCTCATTCATGTGGTCTGTGAAAGGAAGCTGGTTTTGCTCTAACGCTCCACTGTACTTCTTATAATGACTTAAACAATGGGAACAAAATGTATGTGGTTTTGACCAGTTTGCCATGACAAATGTGAAGGTATTGGAAGGTTTCTGCCTGCAGTGTGTTCTGATGCTTGAATCCAGACAGATTTTGCTGCCAGTTTGTCTTAGGGTTTTGTTTCACAGAGCTCTTCCTCTTGTGTTGTGGCTCTGGGACGCAGACTGAGCCCTGCATGCAGAAAACCACCGCTCTTGCAGTGACTTGAAGTATTTGGGATTCAGGCAGAAGCTCCTTTCTGCCCTGTGCTGAGTTCAGTAATGCTCAGTGTCAGAAATGGGCTGGAGAAGTGGTGGGCTGCAACTGTTTCAGTATTTAGATGGATAATGATAATTCTCTATCTGCACATCCTGCAGTCTGGTTGGCAGAAGCGTGGCCCCTTCCTACCAGGTAAAGCCCTAGTGTGACTCATGGCCTCATTTTTAGCCTGTCAGAGCCTTCATCCCAAGCGCTTTCCTGCTGCCCATGGATGGGGAGCCAGACCTCTGGCCACCCGCCCCCCCCTGCAGTCCCTGCTCTACGGTGCCATGGGGGTGAAACAAAACACATCACAGCATGGAAGGGACGGGCACCATTTCTGCTTCAGGTAAACCTTTAGAAAGGCCAGATGCTATTGGGACCATGTGCCTGGTGAAGCTGTGAAGAAGGCCAGGCTGTCAGTGGGACCTGAGGTCTAGTTCCCCAAGTCTATGGATGTGCCATCACTGCCATCTTCTGCCATGGAGAAAGGAATGCTGCCTTTCCAGAAGGACTCCTGGGAGTGTTGCACATCATTTCTGAGGTGGTGTCAAAATAGACAAGTCTGTCCTGTCCCATCCCTGGAGCACGCTGTTTCCAGCAGCAGTACTTTGGCTGTCTCTGAAGGGATGCCCACACTGGCTTTCTTGGCTGTGATGCTTTACTTCCTCTTGTGAGCTTTCATGTGCAAAAGACCTGCAAATGTTGCTTAAACGACCTGTCATTCATTTGCATCCTGCATGGAGTATTTCTGGAAACTTAAGGGTGCTTTGTGTGCAGAACTTTGTTCCAGTGATTCAGTTTGGTAATTAAGAGGAGCTCTGTTAGTCATTTGTAGCATCATTTAGTCTCATTTCCAAAAGTAGATGTTGAAAGCTAGTTTTGCATTTAAATGTATCTTAATTTCGTGTTTCAATGGCTGGAAAGGTGTGAGATCAGACCTGTTTTTCTGTGGGGTCCATGTGAAGCCGTGTTTGTTCTCTCACTGTTTTTGAGAGCTGAGCAGCAGTGAGTTCCCTACCCTGTGTCACTAATACACTTCTGCTGAACACTAGTCTGTACTGCTAATAGTGTAAGCAAGAGGAAGAAGATGCTTGGAGCCTGCTAACTGAAAGACCTTTTAGAAGTCATATTTACCCAGGTAAGACCCTGGGTAGTTTTGATTTGTCCAGATTATTTAATAGCATTGCCATCCACTAAAGTGGCACAGAACAGCATTTGGTGGCCCCAGCTGCTCTTTATAACCAAGGTGATGCGGCTCTGTTCAGGAAAGCACTCAGAAGTGTGCTGAAACTGCTTTGCTTTGTGGTGCCCTGTGGGTTACAGAACTGAGGAGGAGTGGGTTTGACCGCAGCCTCTCCCCCTGTTTGAGCTGCCTCTGGTTTGATCAGTCCAAACCTCCAGAGGCCACCCATGCTGTTCCCCAGAGGAGCTTTACTCAGCGCTGCGCTGTGAATTAACTGAGTCCAGCTTTGTGCAGCTCGGTTCCACTCCCCAGCTGAAGGCGCAGGTAAATCACTCACTGCAGAGATCACAGCGCTGTTCAGTCCTGCCTTAGCCAGGGATCAGAGCCCCTTTCCTGGGGAAAGGCAGACCTGAGCCCCAGGAGCTCAGGATCTGGGCTTTATTGACCCAGTCATTACCGGTCACTTCAGGGGCAGTGTAACCCAAAGGGAGCTGCTTAGAAATCTGCAGCTTCTCCATTGGAAAGCAGTTTCTGTTCGGGAATGCCAGGCATTGGAAGGTGATGGTAAAGGGAAAGCGGTTCATGGCAGTGTCATGGTATTTATTCAGGACCATTCCAGGTATCTTTCTCTGCTATAAGACAGTAAAGTAATGGACAAGAGTTACGCTATGATAGGTGTTTGCTTTTTATTGTGTTCTCAATGTGTATATTGCCATTTCATTGAAGTCTTGTGTATTAATTTCTCTGTATCCTCTGAGTGAGCCTGTTTACTACAGAAAATGTGACTTTTAGGTTTTTTTCCTGCAGAAAATATTGCAGCTGCTACCTGAGAGGATTTTTTACCGATGGCATTTTCGCAGTATAGGTAAGAAGGAATGGTTTAAAGCTTTTAGTCAAATAAAATCAGTGTTTTCTGTAGCCACTTCGGGTTCTGCAGGTCCTGTTAACCACGGACTCCCATAGTATTCCCATACAAATAGTACTTACATGAGGCTGGCAGCTGAAAAATCTGGAAGCATACGGAAAATGCTTTTACCTGCTCTAAGAGCTCTGTGTGTTCCTTGGTTTGTGTGTGTTTGGTTGCCTGCTTCACTTTGATTTTGCACAGATGCCTTTTAAATTTTATGCTCTTGGATTTATCTGTGGCCTGTTCCCTTCTCTTTCATGTGCTGTAAGCTATCAAGAAGATGGGGGTCATAAACCAACGCATCTTTTTCTACATAGGTCTCCCTTTGTGTTCACAGACTAACACCAAAGTTAGGATTGAGGAGGGTTGTGGAATCTGTATGTTATGATGGCCTTTTGCATGTGATCATACCTGAGATGCCCGTACAGACCCATAGCACTGAGTGTGGCTCTTTGCCTCACAATGGATGCTGTTGAACTCAGCCCTTGCCACCTCCTGTAAGCTCATTCTGTAAAATCCAGGCTGTGAACAGGGGGCTGCTCAGTAGGTGAGCATAGGCTGTGCTGAACTGAGTGCAAGCCATGGGGCTGCTGCAGTGAAAGGAGCGTCATTTCATCTCTGATGTCCTGTATTCTCTGTGCAGCTCAGTCCATTAATGTTTGTGAAACACTCAGTTGTCTCACACTATTTGTGGGAATTAAATGAGGAATTTCTGGTTTAGGGCTGGGACAGTGAAGGAAAGAGATTCAGGACAAAACCAGAAACTCTTTGGTATCTCTTTTTGATCAGTTTTTCTTCTAATGAGTGGCCCACAATCTTTCTGTCCTGTGTAAATGGAATCATGAATGCACAGTGCTTGTGCAAGCGTGGCCCCAGCTGTCTGTCACCAATTCCCATGTAGTGGAGGATTTGCCAAGCACTCCGTTAGGATGTGACACTGGCCACGACAGACAGGAGATACCGATGGTGGCGCTCACTGGGTCACACCAGCAGCCTGTCCACTCCTTCCCCAGGCTCCCACGGGATTTACTGCACATTGTGCCTCCTGGAACAAGGGAAGGAATAGGGCGAGTCTGGCAGGGAGTAGTGCTGGCATGAGTAAAGCTCTGCTTTATTCCCTAGCCTCCTGTCCACTCTGCATGCTTTGGGGGGCAGGTGTGCTGCAGGAAAAGGTTTCACAGGCTCAAACTGAAGGTTGTATTGAAGCACATGCATGGGAAAGGACAGGATAAAGTTGCCAGCTCAGTTAAGTGCTTGGCTGAAAGCAGTATCTGCTTCTGCTATACTTAGCTTCTCTTAAAGGTAATAGAAATTGTGGCAGGCTTGGTTTAGTCACTCCCCGGCTTTGGAAACCTCAGTAAGAAAAGCAGGATTCATTTTTCTGCACAATGATCCTGTTTAATTGAGGAGTTCATCTAGTTCGTATAGAGCTTTTAACTAGATTTTAAAATTGATTCAAACATTAATGCTATGGGAAAAGAGATGTCATTGTCTTCAGTTAGACGAAAGTCAACTTTTTAATGGTTTAAATATTCCCTGCAGCCTCCAGTGCTGCTATAGGGAATGTTGTGACCTGTGATCATAGACAGGAGCCAGAAAGCAAAATTGATTCCTCTCCTCATTTAACCACCTAGAATAAAGCTGGAGTTAAGTGGGCACTGCCATACTGAAAGGTGCAATGCATTCATTGTGATAGTCAGAGCACCTCAAAATCCAGTGAAGTGGCTGAACTTGATCATTTCCTCTGAATTCAACATCTTCGATCCATCACTGGTTTATAAATTCCGGTCCCAAATGCTGCCAGGGCACTCACGGTTTGGGATTGCTGTTTGTTGAAGCACATTTCAGCTGCTGTGGAAGGGGGGTGTATTTCCTCCAAGCAGTAGGGTTTGGCTCCAGCACCGTTCTGTCAGCTGCCGTGTTACCACCAACACAGTGTGTTTGCTGGTGCACAACTACAGAGTGGAAGTTAAAGGTTAAGGGAAGAGTCATGTCACATTCCCAGTTAACACTGATGGGAATAAAAGGAAACATCTGCTTGAGCACTTGACTGCCATTTCACCTGAACTAGTGCAGAGCAGGCTGGGTTCAGTCACTTGCTCTAGAGCTGGTATATTCTTTATATTCCTGCTTCTTTTTGAATAGTCATATTTGGATAATTTTTTACGTGAGTCTGATAAATGAGCTGCAGAATTCAGCAGGGTAGTTATTTACAGCTGTACCTTGTGAGTTTTGCTCAGTGCTTCCATGCGTTGAAGTGTATTTGCTATATATGTTAATAATTCCATTTAGTCTGTGGAATGGTGAGATCCAGGGGGAAGGCTCACATTCAGGGATGTACAGAACTCACAGACCCAGGGGGACGAGCAGCTGAGTGCTCTATCATGTTACTTTTCTCAGAATTGGATTGAAGCCATTCTTTACCTGGAGCATCTGAGGTATAATCACTGTGATTTGAAGTTCAGGGAGGTTGGTTTGGTATCTCTAGAAGCAGAACTGAAACATTTTGCAGATTCATAGCTGTGTTTATAGACACGAATGCAGTGTGGGTTGCTAGCATCATTTTCTCACCATTGCTGTCAATATTAGTGTATTTGTATGCATTAATCCTACCAGTTAGGAGTAAGGGAGATTTCTCCAAATCCTGTAACTCAAAATTCCCCCTCTATAGCTTATGTTTAATGAGAATAATTTGAGATATTGTCAGCTGACTGAACCCAAAGTGCCCCCCTGGAAGGATAAGTTATGTTTAATCTTGCAGCACTGACGATGATGATTATGGTTGTAACTGGATTCACTCTGGGGTTTTTCACCCTGTAGTCTTCCTTTTCTAGGACCCATCTCTGTACCCACATAGCAAATGGCACTAAACTGGCCTTTCTGTGGAACTCTTTATGCCCCGTAGCGGTGGCAGTGTCCATCCCCGGATCTGACGTGTGCCTGTTTCTTTCTGCTCACCCAGGGTCGATTCTGAAGAAACTTTTGCACACTGGGAATTCTCTCAAGGTATTTCTCTGTGATGATCCGTTCATAGTGATTTTCACTTGGATTCCTATGAGGAGTATTACTGTACAGTTTTCCATTGTCAGTGGTTTTTAGTTTGTTGGGCTTCGTAATGTTACTTATTCACCTTTTAACCACAAATTTGATTATTGTATAGTTTAATATTTATCTCAGTCATTTTGCTGTTCATTTCTTCACTATTCCGCTGTGTTACTGTATGTATAAATTTGTTTTAATATCTTCTTCTACAACATCATTCCCTTGTAGATAAGATGTGAAGGAATCCGCCTGTTTCTTCTCTGGCTCCAAGCGCTTCAGACTAACTGTGGGGAAGAGCAGATATTAATATTTGCATGCCTCGTGCCTGGCTTTCCACCCCTTACCTCCTCCCGAGGTCCCTGTACACTGGATAACCTCATTAATCCTCCGAATTCACCGGATGGTGAGTAAATGAGCACCATTTCCATGAGGGGGCACATTGCTTCTCCTGCCACTGGGGTTGTGGTGGAGCTGCAGAGCTTCTCGTGGGGAAGGTGTTACATGAATGATGTTTGTCATTCGGGTTCAGAAATGAGCCGAATTTGCCAAGTTCTTGTATTTAGTGCAGCTGTGCAGCCTTCTGGTCTTGTCATTCTCAGTTCAGAACATTGGGTTTGTTGGTTCATGGTTGGCTTTTGTGGGGGTTTAGTTAGTTTGTGTTTCTGCTGGAGCTGCAGCCCTAAGAACATGTTATTGCACAACGAGGAGGTGTGGAGATGTGCAGTTAACCTGCAGTGACTGCTTGTGTTAAGCCCCCCAAACTGCTGTCAGGCTGAGGCTTCGATTGTATGTGGTAGGGCTTGGGGAAACATGGGAAGCCCAAGTGGTTACTGACTTCATACAACTTAGTAGTTGTATGCATTAACAGTTATCTTCAGATTCATCTTTTTCTAGAAAATACCTTTTATTTAACTATTTTGGGGGGTTTCTCTGCTGAAAATAGGTTTTTTTTATTTTAGCCAAGATTTCTCCAGAAGAAATAACCCCACTCGTGCCAGTGGTCTCTGGAGAGAAAATTGCTGAAGACCAAACCTGCTATTTTCTTCAGCTGCTGTTAAAATACATGGTGATTCAGGTGGGGAGGATACATGGTTTTAACTATTCATATTCGTACTTATGGTAGGAACTTCAGTCTATGCTGTACCTGCATGAAGCTGGTCTTGCTCCTCCACAGGAAGAAGCTGTTTTCTGCACTTCCTTACTCTTGTTTTTAAAAGTAAAGTCATCCTAAAGCTATTTCCGGGTGCTGTTTCGGTTAAAATAAGAAGTTTTGCACACTTATAAGAGTTGCTGAATGTTGTCCAAACTTGCAGGATAACTGACTACTTTATGTGCTTGTGGTTGCATGTAGAAAATTGATCTGGGGTAAAGATGCAGTTTGTTCTCTTGGCCACATTGCAGAGCTGAGAAGACTATTTTATCTTGTTTGTTTGTTTCTCTCTGACTCCATAACAAAGGCTGCAAGCTTAGAGTGGAAGAATAAGGAGAACCAAGACACTGGGTTTAAGTTTCTCTTTACCTTGTTTAGAAAATACTACCTTCCTCACTTGTTTCCATCGTTCACAAAGCTGACCAACCTCTACAAACCTGTTCTGGGTGAGTAGTGAATTCTGTCCTGTAAGTCGAAAAAGAAGTTAACAGTGACTGTTCTCAGTAGGATCTCTGTTCCCTGCCTCATATCTCCACAGTTCTGCTCCTCCCTCATCTCATGATTTGATGTTTTTGTAGCATATTTTTGTTGTATTTGATGGTTATTTGTAGCAAACTTCTGATTTTCTGAGGTAGTCCAGGAAGCTGCTGCTGCTCAGGCTGCATAAGGGCTGGCCTGGTTTTCCTTTCCTAAGGGCATCTCCACAGACATAGCATAGCATTTACATGAGGTGAGTGAGGACTCTGTAACTGTGATGTGTAATGACAGAACATGCTGTCTGATGGGTTTGTTGAAGAACCAGCAAGCTGCCCCAGGCTGAGGGAGCAGCTAACTTAGTTATTCTCATTTTACTTCTTGTTTCCTTGAAGAGAAGATGGGCAAGAAGGGCCATATGAAAGGAGGTAAGATGTACATCTGCAGCTGCAGGATTAAAAGCATGTTAATTCAGAAACTCTCACATTTTTCCTGATTTTCTACTGAATTATGCATGGGAGTCAATAGGAGCAGTGGTATTAATCCTCACTTGATGTACTGCAGCCTCTTCATCATCCTTCCCCAATCCTCTGACATCTAATTCCTGTCCTTTGCAGTTTAATATTGAGTGTCTAAGCTCACCTCAGTGCCACCTCAGCTCTGTTCACAACTCGAGCCCAGGCCTTCCATGTTTTTGAGCTGTGTACCAGTGACTTTTCCCTAACTCTAAGCATCTGAGTGAATTATGACTCAACCCTGTCTCCCTTCAGCAGCCTTCCACTTCTTCCCGTGTATTTTCCTTCTTTTATTTCAGCTTGTGCAATGCTCTTTGCACCAAGTATCCTTTTTCTTCTCAGTCTTTGCACTGTGGAGTGTTCCAGAGCCTCTTCTCTTTCTCACTGTGCTTCGTTAATAAAACTCTGTGAAACTTACAGCATTAACTTACACTGTAGTAGTAGTTCTTTGTTTCAGGTTTTGCCCTTCTTTTTGCAGCCCTTCTCTTTTGCTTTCCTTTGTTTTGCATGATACAAGTTATAACCTGCAGGGAAAATCTCTGCTTCTATGTTCTTGCTTTTCTTTAGGAGTAACAAATTTCTGACAGTGTAAGCATTACTGTAATAAAAGCAGTCAGTTACTGCATCCGTTAGTTCATATGGAGAAGATGTTGGTGACATGTTCTGGACATTTAACCACAGTCTCTAAGCAATTACAGTTTTCTCAGATGAGTTTTTCTTTCTATCTTCTCTTTTTATCTCCCCAGATATTCCTGATGTAAGACCGAGGCCAGTGTACATCCCTGCAACACGGAACAATGAGAGTGTCTATAGCACCAAAATCCCCTACATGGCAGCTCGAGTTGTTTTCATTAAGTGGCTTGTTACCTTCTTCCTCGAGAAGAAATACTTACCTGCTGTTCAGAACGCGAAAAACGGGGGGGAAATGCTCCCTAAGATCATTCAGGTGCTTTGAAGTTCCTCTCTTTTGTTGTGTTCATACTGACCTGCTGCATGATCACGGTGCACTGACAGCGGGAGCAGGGAAGAAACGCTACCCAAGTGAATAAATGATATATGTGATTATTTGTACTTTGATGGAGCAGGGAATCTCCAAGGGAAATCCTTCAGGAATCCACTAGAAGTTTGTGGCTTTTCTCTCATAGCTATTTGCCTCCCCAGCACCATCAGTATTATGTTCAGACTTTCGGAATTCAATCTGTAAACTGTCATTTGCGGCATGGGACCATTTCCCAGCACATCAAAGGCCTCTTTGTTTCCCTCTCAATTACAGCAGCTGTGTACAATAAGATATTAGAAAAAGACTGCACTTTCAGGTTGCTGATTGAATCTTCTCTAGGACTGGGGCTCTGCAGGGATCTTGGGGGAATGGGTGTGTTTCTTTAAAGAGACTCAAGCCTCTTGTTAAAAATTTAGGATCAATGTCAACTTCTGTTCTCTGGAATCATAGGTGAGTGTGAGGTCTGGCTCCAGTGGGAAAGCCTGCGGTAACTATTGTGGGAGAACTGTGTGTTTTCATGTCGATTGGCTTGGGAGCCCTTCACTGTAGAAGTTGGAGGCCCTAAACCAGTAACTCAGAGTGCTTTTTAATTGATCTTTTCTTTCTGACTGGAAATTCCACCTTTTGAACTGCTGTGCACCAGCAGGCAGAGCCGGGAGAAAGAATTGTTTCCTTCTTCCTGAATTTTATAGCCAGCTGACACACAAATTCAGGTTGCGTAGAGGTATTGCTGCCTTCAGGATGGAAGCCGGTTGGGAGTTAGCACTTGGCTGCTGGTGTGTGCCAGCCTTTGGCACACACTGACCTCTTTGTGGCTCTGAAGTCACTGACTGCAGCCTGGGCCTGGCTGGTGAGGCTGAATCTCACCCAAAGCTTCCTTGTGAAAAGCAGTAGAGATGTTAGTGCTGCTCCATTGCTGCCCACTTGGCTGAGCAGAGGGCAGCCTCACTAACATGAGCAGAAAGCAGAACTGTGTTTGGGTGATGCCTTGTGTCAGTGTAAGCTGGGATTCTTCTGGTAACTCAGAAGCAGTTTTTAGTCCTCTGCCTACTCCTGGCTGCATCACTTCAACCTAACAGAGTTCAAGATGTTGCAAAATACGTGCAATTGCAGAACAAAACTTGACCAAGACATGTCAGGAATAACAATGTGAGAGAGTATGAGCTGTGTGTAGTGCTATGAGCCACCCTTTCCCAAACCCAGGGGGAGCTGGAGATTCCTCTTCCCTGTGTCTGTGCCTTCTCCACTCCTTCCACTGCACCCCTCCCTCATTTTTGCTTTATGACCTGGACAAGGTAGTTGCCGTTCTGGGCTGGGGGGCCCATATGAAGTGTGCATTGTGTAGAGTGTAAGACCAAATTCCTTCTTGGATGTAGGAGACTGAAAATAATACTTCCTAAGTGTCGGGGTGCCAGCGTGTCGTGTGGCACTGAGCACGAGCATCCCAAGTCCTGTGCAAGTGCCAGGGTGCTGGTGAATGTTGCTTCACTCAGGTGTGTGTTGTCCTCTGCCCAGACTGTTGGTGGTGCGAGCCAGGATAAACCCACAGAGCAGGACACAGGCGCCTCACACGCGGGCGAGCAGGAGCGGAGCCACTCCAACAGCAGCAGCCTGTCCGACAGAAGGCTCAGCAGCTCCAGCCTCTGCAGCATGGAGGAGCAGCACCGCCCTGTCTACGACATGGTGCAGAGGATCCTTTTGTCCACCCGGGGCTACGTGAACTTTGTGAACGAGGTGTTCCGGCAGGTCAGTGCCTGTGGGCAGTGGCTGTTGGGTGCTTTTCCTAAGGCAAATGTCCTGGTTATGAGGCAGAACGCAGCAGAGGCTGGTGGGCAGGTAACTGGTCAAACTGGATCTCACGCACCAGCACCCTTTAGCTGGAGTGCTTCCTAGGGCTAGCTTTAACAGCAGGGTTGTGACGTACTTACGGGAGCTGCAGGTTGTTGCTGGTGCCAGAATGTTGAATGGGCTGCTTCAGTTGTTCTTGGTATTGGGATATAATTGAAAGGTGTGTAAAAAGCCATTAGCTTACAAGTTTATTATTTGAATTAGTTCGTGATCAACATCAGTCTTTAAGGTTGAATATTAATTGCTCCTACTTGTATTTGTCATTAATTTGGCATCTTTTCAGTTGTTTGGGATACGCGTGTGTGTGGCCCTGCTGGAGAGGCCGTTTTCTGTTTGTTGGGTTGGTTGGTTGGTTGGGGGTCTTGATTCATTGGATTTTGCTTTGGTTTGGAATTTTTTGTTTCCTGTTGGTTTTTTTTGATTTTGCCATTGTTTTTTTCTGGGACTGAGGTCGAAATTGGTTAAAGCGTTAGTTCCAGGTCACACAAAGGTGCAGGAGCTGCTCTCCAGCAGCTGAGTGAGCATCTTTCACAAGCTTCACTGCGAAGTGCCTCGTGTGGCACGGATTAGGAACCCTGGTATGGGTTTAGGAGCCTGTCTTGGTGGTTTCAGTGTGTGGCTGGCACCGGGGAAGGAGGGAGCAGTGGGACAGGAGGGAGCACTGGTTCAGGAGGGAGCCCTGAAACTGAAGGCAGCACTGGGACAGGAGGGAGCACTGGTTCAGGAGGGAGCACTGAAACTGGAGGCAGCACTGGGACAGGAGGGAGCAGTGGGACAGGAGGGAGCACTGGTTCAGGAGGGAGCCCTGAAACTGGAGGCAGCACTGGGACAGGAGGGAGCACTGGTTCAGGAGGCAGCACTGGGACAGAAGGGAGCAGTGAGACAGGAGGCAGCCCTGGGACAGGAGGCAGCACTGGGGCTGGAAGCGGCCCTGGTTCAGGAGGCAGCTGTGGGGCTGGAGGCAGCACTCGTGTGGTTCCGAAGCGCTGTGGCTTGCTGCCCTCTCCTGGTCTTTGTTCGCAGCTTGTGATGTTGGACCCGCTGCAGGGAACAAAGGGTCCTCGATGCCTCTGTTCGATATGACCAGTGTTCAGGAGCTGAGACAGATAATGGTGTTTGCATCCGGTTTGTGTTTATGCTCCCTTTCAGGAAGCTCACTCGGCACTGTGAATTCTGCTTTCCTACTCCTGCTTTCCTACTCCTGCTTTCCTTCTCCTGCTTTCCTTCTCCTGCTTTCCTACTCCTGCTTTCCTTCTCCTGCTTTCCTACTCCTGCTTTCCTTTTGCTTCTGTTTTCCTTTTCCTTTCTGCCCCACTTCTTAGCTGTCCTGAAAACATTCTGCCCATTCCTCCCATTCCTCCCGCCCATTCCTCCCGCTGGTGAGCTCTTGTTTCTCTACTATTGCAGTAGCTGGCTTGTGGCTCTTGAGGTTCTGCGTGCTTCAGAAGTTGACAGTGTCTGTGAAGACATGTTCAGTAATTTCACACTCTTGCTGTGTGGCACATTGAACTTGCCTTTGCTATAACCCTTCCATTTCTGTTGAACCAGCTGCTGGGTGTGGAGCTTCCTGCTGGATACAGACAAGCGTGTGATGTGATTTCCCCTGACCTGAGCTGTGTGCCCTTGCAAGGGGTTTGCAGCTAGATGGGGGTAGGAGGTGCTATGGCTTGTGGCCCTGTTGATCATGGAGAGTGGTTCGCCTCTTCAGAGTTGAAAAGAACTATTTTTCAGTATGAAAAATGTGGTTTCCTCTCTTTCAGTGTTTTTGTAACATAATGCGTATTGATATCAACATTTTTTTGTTGGCAAAATGTGCTTTTTTAGTACAAGATGCCATTCTGAGGTATTGATTTCTGTGCCTGTTCACCACAGGGCACAGGTCTGTCACAGTATTGTTTCCAGTCTCCTAAGGCCCACAGGTATGTGGGGCAGCAGCCACTGCAGCCTTTGGGAGCTTTGGGAGAGGGAGTCTGTACAGAATGACTCCAGGTACAGACACTGAGCAGCATGTTGGGCACAAATGCGCTGTGTTGATTTCCAGAGCTGCAGTGAGGAGGGATTGAGTGCCGGCCGCTGTTACCCTCCTCACAACTCCTTGCCTTGTCTCTACACACACCTGCTGAGGTGGCACTTCACATCACACGCTGCTGGTGTAACAGTGAGACCCCTTCTCCAGGAGGTGCAGAGCAGTTCCCAGGCTGTGCCTGCCAGTCTTTGGGACTGGTGATGGCTTGTGGGGTGCATCCAGGTGAAGTCAGAGACCTTGCACAGGGTAACAGCCGCTGCTTTGGGTTGTCCCAACAAATGCAGTGTGGGAGTAATATGAAGTTGTGAATGCTGTAGGTATATGCAGGGGCTGTCGGTGAATCGTAGCTCCTCCCGGTACAGACGTAAGAGTAAGAATTGTGTCCTTCCTCTTTTGAGCTGTGTTGGTCATTGTGGTGGTGTGAGTGTGTTCATGTACGCATGCCCTTCTGTGTCCTAGCTTTAGTAAAATGAGTTAACTTTTCAATTCAGGCTTTTCTGTTGCCACCTTGTGATGTATCTGCAACACGGAAAGTGGTTAAGGTGTATCAGAAGTGGATACTGCAGGAGAAGCCGGTGTTCATGGAGGAGCCAGACAAGAAGGATGACGGGCAGGATGCTGGTGACAGCCTAGAAGATTCCTCAGTGCAAACGGATGGTAAACATGTATGGCATCAGTGTTACCTACTCCATCCTGTCACCTACAGCACATGGCTGAAGTTTAAACTCTCAGTGTAAACGAGTAACAAGTTAAAAATGTGTGGAAAATCTAGATTAAAATAGGCTTTTATTTAGGGACTCAAAATAACTGTTCAGTTCAGTATCACTTGCAGAGTTCAGGGAGAGATTGCAGCTGTATTGGAATACATGATTTGTTGGTTACTCCCTGCCTGCACTAATGTGGCAGCAAGAACTGAATGGAGCAAATTACTGATCGATTCTGCAGTGTTAACATTCACGTTGTCTGTTGGCCTCTTGCATGTAAGACTAATTCCTTTTGGTGGTGGGTTCTTCAGAATCTGACAATATGTACTGGTTTGTATGTACTGGCTGAAATACTTGGATTAGTCTAGGAAATCAAAGGGTAGATACAGATTCTGTGCATCATCTTAATATCCTATACTGAACATCAGTAAAAGTTGACTTTGACACTACTGACCCTGTGAAGCTGTTTAAAGGGAGCTTTTGTTGTACTGAGAAAGAGGTTTGAGTTGTAAAAACGCAGTGAGAATGACAAGGTTTTGACAGATTATTTGTAGAGAACCTGCAGTTTTGCCAGGCTTGGATTCAAATATTACTACAATCAGTAACTATAAAATGTGCTATGAAATATTTCAAATGACATAGCCTTCAAAATTTTATGAACCTTTATATTCCACATGCCATCTGTTTGTTCTGAGATTAAGCAGTAACAGATGTGCCTTCCTTGCTAAAATGAAGCAGGACATGAGAGGTCCCCTTTTTGCTATTGACAGTTTAAATGCTGTAGATTAAATATGGGCACACTCCTTCCTGCTCCTCACTAACCCAGTCTGTGTTTGACAGCTCTCCTCTGAGCACTCGGGACACAAGCGCTCATCCAGCTGGGGCAGGACGTACTCCTTCACCAGTGCTGTTAACAGGGGATGTGTGCTGGAAGAGGAGGACAGAAACGTTAAAGCTGGTGCTCAAGCTGCATTACAGGTGTGGTCTCTAGGAGGGGAATGGGGCTGTAACTGGATCACGTAAGCTCATCACTTCATCAGTTAACCTAATCATGTAACTCACGCTGCAAGTTATAATACAGTCTCTGAGATTAAGGAAAACAACTACCAGCAGTTGATGGGTTTTGTAAGATAGGATTTGCACTTCATTTATAACTTTTTATAATGTATATTAAGCCCTGGGACCATGTCTTGCAGACAGATAGCTATATTTTGTGACAGAAAGTTCACATTTTTCTGCTGTGGGTACTGGGGATCAATCAGAACTGTATACTTGCTCTTGTTGAGCCTCAGTTATGGGGAATACTGGTGGCTGCTCAGGCATGCAATGCCAGAGAATGAGTAGATGGAGGAATGGGGCTCTTGCCTCAGCACATAGCAGAGGTTCTCACCAAACCCACAGTGTGTGACACGTGCCTTTGCTGGGTCTGTAATGCCACCTGAGTTGTTGCTGGAGCAGTGCAGCAGAACAAAGTGATAGGTCAAACATGAAACCTGCTGTAGGGAAAGTGAAAGGTTTGGCTGGAGGAGGACAAGTGTTTTTGTTATTCCTGGCATCCCATAAACTGCCTGTCAATGCCTGTTCTGAAGGTGTTCCTGACAAACTCAGCGAATGTTTTCTTGCTGGAACCCTGCCCTGAAGTCCCTGTGCTGCTGAAGGAGCAGGTGGATGCTTGCAAAGCCATTCTGAGCATCTTTAGGCGCATGATAATGGAGCTATCTATGAATAAAAAGACATGGTAAGCTTAACACATTGTGTGTTAAGAGGAAATTATCAACATTTAAGTTTTATGGGACAACTATTGGGTAGGGAGCAGACTGGCTTTCCCAGGGATAGACCTTCCTTGGTGACTTGCCTTGGAATGGATCTGTGAGCTTGCAGGTTCTGCTGAGTCCACATCATTGTGTGATTCGACATGTGGGTTCTGGCTGGTGTTGCCATTTCTGACTGCACCTCTCAGAAATGAGATTTTATTGTCCACAGCAAACTAATGGTGTTTTGCACATGATCTGTGAAGTCCTGAGTGTGCTCACATTATAAGTCAGGCTCACTGGAGAATTAAGAGGGGGTTTTGGTACATGAAATTTAACAAGTACAATTAATAGAACGTGTGAACACAAAGTGCAATTTTGTTTTGGCTCCAGGGAGCAGATGTTGCAGATACTCCTTAGAATAACGGAAGCTGTGATGCAGAAGCCAAAGGAAAACCAGATCAAAGATGCGTTCGCTCAAAGCATGTCAGGATTGCTTTTCCGAGTGAGTGACTGGGGTTGGTTGGTTTGTTTGGGGAATTTTGGTTGGTTCTCAATGATGCTTACCCATAGTTTTAGTTAAATGCTATGAAACCTACTTGGAAACCATGAAGGGATTCTCCTTTGCAGTACTACAAGGAATTACTTTGTAAACTGCTCCTAACAAAGGGAGACAGGCTGATTTGATCTGTTCTGCAGGGCTCTGTGACTAACAGTGGTAGAGCGTGCAGGCACACAGTCTCTGTGTGGGTATCTCTAAGATGTAAGCTTGATGTAACTAAGTTCAGCTGGCACATCACATGAAAACATTTATACATCCTATTGTACTTCAGAAGCTCAGCTACAGTGTCCAGGCCTGAGTGCCACAGGCATAGCTCAGTCACTGAGATCACTCTGTAGGTGCAGGAGACAGTTCTTCATCATCATCATCATCATCATCATCATTATTATTAGTCACAGTTTATTTCAGTTTTCCAGGGAGCATGCAGACCACCTGCAGCGTGTGTTTGGGAATGTTTAGATTTCCTTAGTGAACAACTTTCACAATTATTTACCCCCTGATGTCCGGGGATGGTTTGTTGATGAAAGATACTTCCTGTGCATCATGAATACTCAGTGCTAATGTGCAGGTCGGTGCTGACTTCAGCACTGGGTCAGGGTTGGTGTGCTGGATTCATGAGCTGTCACTCATTTCTGTCTCTCAGACCCTCATCGTAGCATGGATCAGAGCCAACCTGAGTGTGTACATCTCCCGGGATCTGTGGGATGAGCTGCTCAGTGTCCTGTCCTCCCTGACCGACTGGGAGGAGCTTATCACCGAGTGGGCCAACATCATGGACTCTCTGACAGCCGTGCTGGCCAGAACCGTCTACGGGGTGGAGATGACCAACTTGCCCTTGGATAAGCTCAGTGAACAGAAAGAAAAAAAACAGAGAGGGAAAGGTTGGTCTGTGCTTCAGTGCCTCTTGTGTCCAACAAGTTAAATATTTAAGATTAATCTCAAAAATTAATTTGATTTAATCGAACATTAAATACTCCTTAATGTAATGTAAGAACCTGTTTAATCAATGTGAAGTGCTTTGGATTTGTGCATTCTTACCCTCCACTGTGTGAGGAAAGGTAATTGGGGTCAATAGAAGAAGCAGGTTTTAGTACATGCTTAAAATCAGTCTTTGTTGTGTAGTGGCAGTGAAACGTGGTTTCCAGTGCTGTGGTCTGGCCTAGTCAGCAGTGCAGAAATTCTTTCCTGTGTCTCTTTATTAAACTTTAATAAAGTATTTTAGCTGCATTTATGTGCCACTTACAATTGATGCACATAGTTGAAGCAGTGATTGGTTTTTATTGATAGTAAAAGTTCCCCTGTGTTGCTTAAAAGATGAATGTTTTTCATGCCCGAGTGCTTGTAAGCCCATTCATAGTTAGCAGAAACACGTGCCAAAGCATGCAATGACTGAGAATTTTGCTTGCTTTCTCTCTAAGGTGGCATTTTGGAGCCTCAGAAGACAGCTGTAGTGGGAAGATCTTTCTCATTAAGCTGGAAAAGCCATCCTGAAGTCGTGGAGCCAATGAGATTCAGAAGTGCCACGACCTCTGGAGCCCCAGGGGTTGAGAAGGCAAGAAATATTGTTCGTCAGAGAGCAACAGGTTAGACATAAAGAACTAAATGCTTGTATCCTCAAACAGTCATGTTTTAAATCTGCCTTTGAGTTGTGGCTGCTTCCAAAAGCAGTGCAACTTAATAGTTAAATGCCTGAGCAGAGATGCTGTGTACCTGTGGCTGAATGTCCTGACCACTGCCACTGTGAACAGATAATCCAAGTATTTTGAAAGACACTAAATAGAACTTTGAAGTACATTACATTTAATTGCAAGTTAGTCCTGTGCACACTATGGTTTTCTGTAAAGAAATACATCTCATTTCTATTTATGATTTGATAAGAAAGCGTTTATTAACATCAGTCAGATGGTACTTCTGTCCTTTCACGCAGCTATTGCCTAGGAGCAGAAGGTAAACCAGATACATAGCAAACAATCTCATCCTTTCTTACTCACTTGCTTCCTTTTAATTGGCATGATGAGGTATGTACAGCTTCTCCTTTTCCTTTTCTCTCTCATGTTTACCTCTGGAAAGAGGAAAACAGGAGAAGGGAGAACAGGGGTGAGGAATGATGGGGCATATCTGAGACCCCAGGCATGAAACAGATATTTGATTTTTCAAGCATTTCAGCAGCCTGAATCTAATCTCTTTATTTCATGGTAGCATGGTTCTATGTTCCAGTGCAGTGGGATAAGGATGAGAAATCTCCATAGAAAGCCTGCTTTTGAATAGGACAGATTTCACTGTGCAGCTTCCTTCCTCCATCCTAACAGATTAGTTGTGTTTCTTACCCAGAGAACTCAAAGGTGATTTTGTATGTTCTGAGGCTTTAGGCTTCATGACTGAGCCACAGGCTTCAGCTTTGATCACAAAACATTTTGTCAATGGAGTCAGTCATTCTTTGTGTCTGTTTTACTTTCAAATCCAGTGAGTTCCTATTTGTGCTGCAGTGGGAGTTCTTTCTTTCTTCTGCCGCAGCGTTTCTCCCCTAGCTCTCTCTAGGGGAGCGATATCTGTGTTCGCCAGAGCAGTTGAGAGAACCTGGGGGTGTTGATCATCAAGGGCTTTTCTAAGTCTAACCCCCAGCTCAGAGCAGGTCTGCTCAGAGCAAGGTGCTTGGGCTTTACCCAGCCTGGAGCTGGGATGCAGTTTCACAAGCCAAACCAGAGGCAGCTCTGTCTTCAGATCAGTTTCAGTAAGTTTTCCAGTCTTTATTTTTGAGCTGTATGTTCTGCTCCAGATACTCTGGGGCAAAGAAAAGGGGGTAAAGTCATATCCGCCCGGAGACAGGAATTGTACACTGGCAGAATGAAATATTTCCTGGGGGGGAGCTACTGTGATTCAGGCATCACTGGTTGTTGTGCTCTCAATGGGTGAGAGGCAGTTGCACATTACTGACTTAGAGCTCACAAGAAAAAACTCTGGGCTTAATGGTGTAATTTTTCCCCACAAATTGGTGTGTTTCATTGTATCACAACATTCAGAACCCCACATATTTCCTTACTGTTTCTGACCTAATTCTTGCTTTATTTCTCCCTGGAAGCCACGCGCAGCCAGTCTATCAGCAACTGTGTGCACCTTTATGAGGCTTTGCCAGCTACTAAAAGCGTCCCTCTCCTGCTTCACACTGTGAGCTCTCTCTTACCTGGTATCTCTTACACTTCTTGCTCTCACAGGCTGTCAGGTACTGTACTTGAAATCACCTTTTATATAATTGTTCTTTATATTTTAAACTGCTGTCTGTCTGTTCCCCTTCTGTCTTTAGTGGTGTGGAATGTGTTGCTCTGGTTCTGTTTCTCGCAGGTCAGAGCTGTTAAAAACATGGTGTTAACCAATAGTGGTAGCCGTTAAGAGATGAGCGGGTTTAATGGGAGCAGAGTGGCTGCTTGTAGCTTTTTGTTACCCTGGCCCTGGGTTCAGTATGGGGCAGTAACTTTGTCACTGAAGAACTACTGCGGAAACTGCTTGAAGGCCTGAGCTGGTGCGAGCAAAAAACACAGCGAAATGCAGCTGGTTGAGCTGCTTGATTTAACAGAGAAATCTCATTCACTCTGTTACACAGTTACAGATCCATGCTTATGAACGTGGCCTTTTTCCTTCCATAGAATTCCTTCTGTAATTACTGATTCTGGAAGCAAATGTAAAAGATTTGTCTGTGCCTCTTAGTTCTCGGGTAGTGTTTGATTTCTCTCAAACGTTTGCAGTACTGCAAGCGATGCAAGTTTGGTTCATTTTAATATTAAAGATTGCCATGAATCATAATTCATTTCCTAATAAAGAAATCCTTTTAGTCATGCTTACACTTTTTATTACTTGATTTATGGAAGGTGTCCAAGTGATTCTTAAAGTTTTAATTTAGTGCAGACCAAATATACTAAGGATAAGGGAAGCAAACACTAACGGCAGCAGTCTAGATTTGGGCGTTTAGTGTTATTTAGACTCAAGTGGGTGTATTTCTGCTCAAGTGCAGTAAACCTTGGGTTTTCCAAGGAGTGGGACTTGCTGTTGTGACAAATGAAGCTGGAGCAAGCCCTAAGCATGCACCTGCTGAGCAGAGCTCTGTGCTGGTGCCCAGACACAGTTGAGTAAAAGTGAGCGCAGAGTGCTTGGCTGGAGGGCACTCATCCTGCCCCTAGCCAGGGGTGCTGGTGGAGCAGCCAGCTTGCTCGTCCTCTGAGCAGGCTCTCCTTTCTTTCTGCTTTCAGCTAGGGAACCTCTGAAAGTGACTTTGTCCCCTCCTGCATTTCATCTGCTGGGAGGGGTTTCTGGCTCTAGCCCTAAGCAGGGTTGGAGCTGAAGCTGTTCCAGCTACTGAATTGAATTTGTTGTTTGATTTTATCACTTTCTGCAAGGCACTTAAGGCAGCAGTGATGCTGTGAGGTCAGTACATACCAGAGCAGTTGGGGTTTGTGCATGGGCACTTTTGAGGTGTTCTCTAAAGCACACACAATGTTCATTAAGTGTTTCAGCATCACACTCAGTGCAGGTTGAGCAAGCTGAGCACTGTGTCCTCCTGGGGCTGCTGCTGCAGCCTGTATGTGTCACCCATCACCTATCCCAAGGGCTGCACTTCTTGGTCCTGTCTAAGCTCAGCCTTAATGTCAGTGCTTGTGGAGCAGAGCAGAGGCAGGAGGAGCTTAACAGAAAGCTGGTGCAAAGGACACTGGTCCTTATTGGAAAACAGAGATGCCTGGAATCTCATAGGAGTTGCCACAGCAGCACTTTCCATCCTGTTCTAAGAAGGGAAGGTACCATTGGCTCTGTGGCCTGCGCAGTCACTGGTGGCTCTGGTGGGGTGTGTGGGCCCCCTCCTTGGCTGCTTTCTGGGGAAAGAGTTAGCAATCAGGTTAGGATTGGGAGGTGGCATTAATCACTATCATAGCCATAACCAAAAGCACCTCCACTTCCTACAGGAAACCTGGAGAGGGGCTTTGGCCAAGGGCCTGTAGGGACAGGCCAAGGGGAATGGCTTTAACCTGCCAGAACAGGGGAGAC
>WYDI02023574.1:0-40004 GCA_009867235.2 Psittacus erithacus | reverse complement strand
GGGTGGGGGAGGTTGGTTTGTTGTTTCTTTTTCCCCAAAACTCTGTCTTTTAAAGTGTTGAAAGTTTTGTTTATTTTCTGAGTGAACAGATGACTGTCAGTCCTGGAGGCTGCTTCCAGGGGCTTTGTGTTAACAAGCTATTTCTGTTTGCATATCCCATCCCTCAAAGTAGTTCATACATAATTTTATCATCATTGTGTGCCATCTGGAGTGTGCTGATTGAACTGCAGTTTTAAAATGAGGTCTAAGGAGTACTTTGGTTGCATGTATCTGGGATTATAATATACTTCAATGCCTCTTTCTCACAGAATATGTGTGAAGACCGATTAGGACTTTGCAAGTATTTGCATTAGAGCATAAACTTCAGTTTGGAAATCGGTCTTTTTTACCCTGTTTGCTGTCCTTTTCCTCCACAGTAAACCAGAATCCAGTAGAGGTGAAAAATAAATCGTAAGCCTTTCACAAGGTGATGCCCCTAAATTTTCATTATTCCTAAACCAAGTATCACAAGCTATGAACAAAAGGAATTGTGTTTGCTGCTTTACACATCCAGATTGGAAGAATTAAAGGGAAAGTGAAGCAACAAACTACCCACAAAGAAAATGGAATAAACTGGTGACACCCATTCAGGGTCATCTGACAAAAAAAAAAACAACACCTTGAAAGCTATATAAGTTCCCTTTTAAGCCATGTTTTGAGGAAGAAGGACAAGAACAGGTCTGGAATGAGAAATAACTACAAGTGCAGAGATGTCTTTACTAATTGCAAGTTCATCTGAAGAAGGAAGCTTCACAGGAAAAAAGGCTTCCACTGCCAGGGAAATGTCACAGGGAACAAACCTCTGACTCCTTAAGAAAGCACTACCTAAATGCCAAAAACCAGAAAGAAGATGTATGTGATATATGTGTTATATATATTGCATGTAACAAATACCTATCATACAGATCTATAATATATAGCTCATGCATGATATGAGATCTGCATTTCCTTGCACTAAAAAGAAGGATTTTTTTTCTTTTACACATAAAAATCTATGGGCATCTTTATCTGGTTTAAAACTATATTCTTCTAAAAGGTGAAACTACAATGCATCTGCATTGCTGGCACACTACTAGACAAGGCTGAGTTGAAGCCTTTGATGAGTCTGAGTATCTGCGGGAGCTGGATAAAAGAACCTGTTTTTCTCAGGGGCTCTAACCCAGGGTGGTGTGAGCCAACCTTAGGAAATTTGTGAGGGTATCTTCCTAGCTGAATGCCTGAAAGGCTGTGTGGCAAAGTGGCTTAACTAAGATTTTAATTTTCAGAGAGGTTATGTTTCAAAATGCATTACTGCAGGTGATCAGACAAAAGGCAGAAGGTCAGATTGGTTAGTTATTTCAGTAGCTAAGAAAACATGATTTAGAGAAGGCCAGTTTTGCACATCACTATGTGGTACCAAATAGGGAATGCTGCGTTACCTTACTCAAATCCTTTAATGCATCTTGGTTAAACAGTGACAAAGACTAGACTCAGACAATTTATTTTATGCAATCTAATGTCACTTGGACTACAGTTAAGATTACTTTAGGTAGCAAAATTTATCAGGGTCCATTCAATTGAAACAGTATAGATTAAATCTGTTGCTATAGAAACACATGATTTTGGCATAGCAAACACAAGAACAGTACATCTAGCCTGGTATTTCTAACTAAGAACTATCATTTGATTCTTCAAGGGATGATTAGATTAGAATAAAATACTTATCATATGCACCTCTTCATAAATTTGACACCATCAAAACACACCATCCTTGGAGTTATCTAAAAGTGGCATGAAATTACTTCATTCTGTTCCATCCACACAGAAAAGCACAAAAATTGCAAACTCACAGATGTTTGAACCAGAAGCAACCATTTTGGGAATATGATCTGACTTTATGTGCAACAGAAGCAATGTCACATATTTCAGCCATTCCCGTGTCAAGTTCAGCTCATGGCTGAACTACAACTCTATCTTTCAGACAGGCACCCACTCCCAATTTACAGACTCTGAGTCAAAGAGGAATTAATACGTATCTTCCTCATCTGTTCCAGTGGTTACAATCAGTATAATTGTAAACATTTTGAGTCTTGCTATTAGTTTCAACTAAGCTGCCTAGGTTTCAACCACTGCAAGTTTTTATGTCATCAGCTAGTAAGTGTCAGAGATGCATAAGGTTGGATAGCTTCTTCACAGTAAGAGGCTACTGACTCAGAACATCTTTCTTATTAACCTTTTTTCCCAACTAAATAATTAAAATATGTTATTAAGTTTATGCATAAAGATTAAGCTAATTCAGTTTTTCCCTCTTTGGACATTTCAGACTGCAAGCAAAATTTATACATGTATACATTAGAAAGAATGAGATACTGTAGCAGTAACTCAGTGGAACTGCATTCTACATTTTATCACTGGAACATCTTCACATTAAGAAGATATTCATTCTAATGACAAATGTTACTCAGATACTGCAAAATACTGAGACAATCTTCACTGAACTAAATGTACTCTTTCACCACATATTAGATGTCACTTTCTTTCCCCTAGGGTAAACTAAACACAGCTGGAAGCTCACAAGTGATCAGAACCCACCATCTCAAATTTTGTGTGCACATTCTTTCATTACTGTTCTTATGCAGCAGCTCTGGTTGGAAAGCTCATATACACTGTATTTCTCATTGCAAGAACAGGAAACTTCAGGCAGAGAAAATGTTTTAAAATGTGCTATACTTTCTAAGCAAGATAATTCATGTATATAACTGAATATATCATAGAATCATAGAATAGTTAGGGTTGGAAAGGACCATAAGATCATCTACTTCCAAACCCCTGCCAAGGGCAGGGACACCTCACACTAAACCATGTCACACAAGGCTCTGTCCAACCTGGCCTTGAACACCGCCAGGGATGGAGCATTCACAACTACCCTGGGCAACCCATTCCAGTGCCTCACCACCCTCACAGTAAAGAATTTCTTCCTTATATCCAATCTAAACTTCCTCTGTTTAAGATTGAACCCGTCACCCCTTGTCCTGTCACTACAGTCCCTAATGAAGAGTCCCTCCCCAGCATCCCTATAACGCCACTTCAGATACTGGAAGGCTGCTATGAGGTCTCCATGCAGCCTTCTCTTCTCCAGGCTGAAGAGCTCCAACTTTCTCAGCCTGTCTTCACACGGGAGGTGCTCCAGTCCCCTGACCATCTTTGTAGCCCTTCTCTGGACTTGTTCCAACAGTTCCATGTCCTTTTTATGTTGAGGACACCAGAACTGTACACAATACTCCCAAGTGAGGTCTCACGAGAACAGAGTAGAGGGGCAGGACCACCTCCTTTGACCTGCTGGTCACGCTCCTTTTGATGCAGCCCAGGATACAGTTGGCTTTCTGGACTGTGAGTGCACACTGAAGCCGTCTCATGTTCATTTTCTTATCAATCAACACCCCCGAGTCCTTCTCTGCAGGGCTGCTCTGAATCTCTTCTCTGCCCAACCTGTAGCGGCGAAGCATCAGGTCTACCTGAACTCATCTTACTAAGCATGTATTCTGTTTAATTCTATTGGCATTTGAGGTTTCTATCGGTGAAAAATATACCAAAGACGCTTCATGTGTATTGTGATTAAGGAGGAGAATGGAAATTTTACTCTGCCATACTAGAAATTTCAGACACAGTTTTTCTTGTTTGATACTTAATATTGCCTTTTCTAAGTCAAACTGAATATGCTGCCACAACAGCAACAATATTTCTTCAGTTCTTGCTTCTTAATATGGCCAGGGGTCCCATTTGCGCACTATTGCCAACCAGCAGGAGCTCATCCTTGTTTTGGTTTGGTTTCAAATAGCGGTTCCTCATCTGCTAATAAACATGTGCAGTGCCTGGGTTAGGTTGGCAACAATAGTGTTTTCCTACACTGCAAAGCATAAGCAGAGAAAATTACTTCTGCATGTTGCTAATGTCAAAGTTCAAAATATCTCACTAGCTCCTATAGCTTTATGAAATGCTGCTAAGAACAGAACAGAAAAACAACCCTTAGAGAGCTTTGCAAATGGAAGTACTCACATCTTTGATGTAATCATTCCTGCCAGGCAAAGGAAAACAGACTGTTTTGGTAACAGTTTGTTTGTCTTGCAGTCTCCATCAGACAGGACATTATGTCACTGTGGGCAATGCCAAAAGCAAGGGACAGGTCTGAACCAATACGAACAGAAAGCTGTCCCTTATTTGCTAAAAGCAAGTAACCAACCCTAAGTACTACTAAACCTGATGCAAATCAATGACTTTCAGCTTGTGTGAAGTCTGGGATTTTGGCTTCTGGCTTCATCTGAGATGCTATAAGCAGCTGTTATATTGCTTCTCAGTGGAGTGGACCATTTGATCCCGGATGGGAGTCAGACATAGCAGGTGAAATCTCCATGGTTCATAGGACTTCAAATGTTATTATGATGCACAGTATTGGCATTATCTATCTCACAACTACTCTGATGCAACTGAACTGGAGACTGCAAGACCTGAGAGTAACAGAGCTCTGCTGGGTCAGACAGAGGCCAACCCATTCCCAGAAGTGATGGACAGCACTCTTTAAAGCATCCTACTGTTCAGTTGGTTTGAAGGATCAAAGAATTTGGCAGGACATGTGCCATGTGGATTAAGACATATTTCTAAACATGAAAGAAACAGAAGTCATGACAGCATTATTCAAAAATCTGGGCTGGAGGTACCATGCCAAAGGACAGCGAAACAGTTTAATAACTCATGCAATCCAACATAACTTTGGAGCCCATGTTAACCTATGAATAACATGTATGCAACTTTCTTCCTATATCCAAAACTTCATTTGACATATTCAAGATACAAAAACTTCCAAATATTTTCTGCTTCACACATCAGTAATTTTCTTCATAAGAAAACAACATATTTAACTCTCCAGCAGTTTGATTGCATCTGTAGTCACTGCATTTCCCCAGAACAGTAAACACCTACATCATGGCTCCTTTTAATCTCCCTCTTCATAAAAGCTACAGGCCTAATTTTTTCTTTCCTTACACTTGTAGCACCTGCAATCATTTGTCATCCTAATAACAATATTCTTCTACATTCCTGCACTATGGTGCCCAAAATATGTAATTGCTTTAGAGGTGCTTTCACCCTCTTATTTTGGAAGTTAGGAGAAAAACAGAAATCCTTATTTTCTCCTACACATTTAGACAAACCAGTTTTACTTTGTTCGCATTTTGTCTCAAATTTTCTCGACTTTTTTTAACCACTGACTTTCAAAATTAGACACACTCAAAATATATGAAAACCCATCAACGATCAATTTCAGATTTAAAAGTAACCCGATGCTAGACAAATTGTAGAGCAGACCTGTCAGAATGTCATTTGCGCATATGCTTGTTTAGAGCCACGTTCTGTCTTCATACACATTTACCTATTCATAATTATTTGCCACCTAAATATGCTGCATCTTTCAATTCAGCGAGGCATCTTCTAAACCAGACTGAACTAAATTCTTCCGGACCATTCATTTACTGTTACCTTCAAGCATGCTACCCATTGGGACGACACTTTTTAAATCTTGGAAGCTAACTCAGCTAATACATATTTAAGAATTTGACAAAAAGTACCATAGTTATTGTATCTTATGACAGGATGTCGTGGTTTAAGGCCTGCCACGCAGCCCACTCACTCACCTCCCCCACTTCCTCCCTCAGCTCCCAAAGGGATGGGGAGGAGAGTTGAAAGAATGTAACTCCCACAGGCTGAGATAAGAACAGTCCAGTAACTAAGGTATAACACAGACCGCTGCTGCTGCCACCAATAATAATAAAGGAAATAACAAGAGAAGAGAATACAACAGTTCACCACCGACCGATACCCAGCCCCACCCCAGCAGAATCTAGCCCTTCTGGGTAACTGCCCCCAGTTACCTCTTGGGCATGACGTGCTGTGGTATGGAATACCTCTTTGGCTAGTTTGGGTCAGGTGTCCTGTTGCTGCTTCCTCCTGGCTTCCCCTCCTCCCTGGCAGAGCATGAGGCTCAGAAAGTCCTTGGTCAGACTAAACGTTCTAAGCAGTAGCTACAAACATCGGTGTTATCAGCACTGTTCCCAAACCAGAAGTCAAAACCACAGCACCGCACCAGCTACTAAGAAGGAGAAAAATGTCTGCTCCTACTGAACCCAGGACAATCCCCCAGCTCTGTTGTACCTCAGGCAAGCATCCTGCCTCTACACATCCCTATGAAACAAAGAGAAAACAAACTCCCAACCAGAGCAGTCCAGGAGCCTGTTTTATGCAGCTCATTGCAAGGCTGTAATAGCCTTCAGGTGGCTTAAACCAGCCCCACCACTCAGGGTGGTGGGTATAAACTGTGTGATGAAGCTGTTTTCTCCCTTCTGTAGGCATGGGCTATGGAAAATCAGGCACTGAGGGGGCTGATGAAGCTCTCAGCTGAGCTGGACTGTGACCACCATCAATGCCTTTGCTTTCTGGAGGCAGAATGCTGCACTCCAGCCACCTCCTCCACACCTCTCACTTTTGCTGTCATCTGGGAGGTGCTGACTTTCCAGAGGAAGGTGTCTGAGCCACCCCAGCCTTCTCCTTGCCTGGTTGCATGAATTCCATCCAAGCAGCTCCAAGGATGCTCACAGCACTGTGCATCCAGCCAGCTCCATCCCTCCCGGAGCTGGGCTCAGTGCAGGGCACAGCACTGTTTCTGAGGGCAGCAGATCCCAAACTAAGGCAAAATCAGCTATGGTGCAAGGTATGCACAGAAAACCTGGATCTTTGCCCTTCTAGAGATCTGTAATGTGCACTGGGCAGCGATGAGAGGCTTATTTCCCACGTCCTCTCTGTTCGCTTCTTGAGCCAGTGTGCATCCTGCTGCAATCTGCCTGGATGCAGGCTGTGATGTGCTGCACCAGCACTGGAAAGCTCTCGGAGGTGCTTGATGAGCACACTCCTGATAAAGCCCCACCACAGCTGAGGGTACAAGGCAGACCCTGCTGCCCAGGGAGCCTGACAGGCAGGGTTAATGCATCTCTGCATGTAAAGGAGGGGGCAGCTGCTCCCTGTTTGTACATGGAATAATGTTGACTGGACTCCTGATGCCAGCTTGCTGCAGAGCTGATCAGCCACCAGGCACTGAGCCTCAGCACATGGGGGAAGGGGTCAGCTCCTGGCATTCCCAAGAAACCCCATTCCAGGGGTGCAGTATTGCTGAGCCTTACCCTGTTGTCATTTACGCTGCATCAACCCCCAGCCCTGGCAGCTCTGTCACTCGCTGCTGTCCTCTCTTTGGGCTGCAGACAACATCTGAATGTGGTACCTTTAAACCGCTCTGTGCTGCCAAGGTAATTTTGCTCCCATCTGTTTACCAGGGGTTTTCCAAAGGAGGTCGCCACAGCCCAGCTCCCACTTGGCAGCACCAGCCCGCTCCCAAAGCCTCTCTGCCCATCATTCGGCGCAGCATGAGTAGGTGCTGCACTCACTGGGCACCCCTTGCATGCCCTGTTCAGGCTGGGGAGGGCTCATGGCTTTGCTGTGAGGAAAGCTACAGGAGGGAGCTGCTGCTTTGGGATGTGGATGTTCCTTCCAGCGCTCCCTGACTGAAACGTGTGCCAGGCGGGCAGGGCTGGTGCCGCATGAGCCATGGGCAAGGGCATGGAATCAAGAGGCTGCCACACTTGTCCCCACTGAGGAGCACGGAGGAAGAAATGGTGAACCCCAGCAGATTTGGAAGCCAAAAGCCTCCTGGGGTTCAGTGCCAGCGGGAATGAGCTGTTCCCGGCAGCTCTGAGCGGTTCAGAGCGGGGTGAAGGCAGAGCAATGCCTGGGTCTGCCCATCGCAGCACTCAGCTCCTGCAGATGTGACTGTGCTGTTAATTAGTGCTTCTGTGCCCATTTTTGGCCTTAGCTCATTTAGCCTTGCTCGGGTAGGTCATGGAGCATGCTCCTGAGCCGTTCCCATGGCAGCTTATGAAACCCCTCTCAGCTCATCCAGTGCCTGAGCCCAAAGCACTCCAGGTTAAAGCAAGCTCAACCCTGTCTGCATCACAATTCTATTTCCTCCTGGCCATACAGATGTGACCCTGGGGATTATATCCCCGAGTCCCTGGGCTGGCTGTGTTTGCCTATCTCTTGTTTAAAAACCATGGGAGAGGGATGCTTCATTGTTTGATGCACAGCATCAAACAAGGCACAGGCCTGCACGTGGCCTGTGGGCTTTGTGATGCCTGCACGGGTTTTAAATAGCTCCTTTCATGTTTTTGATATATTTTCTGGTGGGACAATGAGGTTACATGCAGGTAAACTGGCTGCTGAGCTCCTGCAATTACAAGGCAGCCCCAAAGTGCCTATCATTTGCTACGGCAATGTTTTCTGGGCAGCCAAATAGTGGTGGAAGTAAGAAAAAATCAATAGCTACAATCCCATTGGCTTGATTGTAGCGATGAGCCACACTTTCCACTGCAAAAGCTCCTCTAACAGAAAATCACTTCATGGAGCAGAAGGTTTCCAGTTGGCCAGAAACCATTCAGCATCTGCAGGGGGAGAGATTCAGGGTGGAAAAGCTCCAGTGAACTTCTGAGGCTTTTGAAAGCAAATCTGGTCAAAACAACACAATTAAATGTGCAGGGCTGCAGTCCCCATCTGCTTAACCCAGCTCCTCACTCACTGCTCAGCAGCAGTGCTGGGCTGGAGTGGTCAGCAGGGAGGCTCTGGGCAGTGAGAGCAGAGAGCTTCCTACTCAGAGGGACATTTGGGGTCTAAATCCTCAGCAGAGCTGCTGCAGATGATGATGCCTCGCTCCTCATGGGGTTTCTGCTGCTTGTCAGCCTGGTGAGGAGCAGGGCATCAGTGGTGCAAGGGCAAAGAGTGAGGAAGGAAGACTCCCTGATGGTTACTCCTGGGAGGACCATTGGCTTTGGATGCTGAATTAGCCATGCTGCTGGTGAGGTTACCCTTCTCATGGCTCCATGCCTCAGTTTCACTTCTTGCTCTGTCTTGCTTGATTAAAATGTGAATTCTATGGAAAAAGAGCAATACCTCACTCTGTGCATGATCCACCCATGGCAGCATACAAGTACAAGTAAAACTCTTCTCTAGTGATAACCACGTAATCAAGAAACTATCACTGGGCTAGCACTGGGCACTGAGATATGGCAAAACAGAGCGGGTGGATCTGGAAATACAGAGGGCAAGGCAGGCAGGGCACCTCCTCTGCAGAAGCTCTGTTATTAGGTCTCTTTAGGATCTGAACTAAAGGAGAGTTATTCCCCCACAGGTCAGACTTTGGGGTACTCAATCTTTTCTAAGCTGCATTGCCCAGGCACGGAGCCAGGGAAGCATCCCCAGCTCTTCCAAGGAGGCTTATCAATGATGCAGCAGTAATACAACCTTCAGGTTATTCAGAGACTCCACTCATTCACCATCAGCGGGATGCAGCACACATCACTGGTGGCGATGTGGTGGACCTGGTGATGGTGACAGCCGTAAATCCCAAGGCTTTCTGTAAAGACAGGCTGGCACTGCTGCCTTCTCCCTTGCAAAGGAGGCACAGAGAGGTGAAAACAAGCTTGTGGCAGGGCTTCAGCAGAGGATCCAGGGCATGGCTGAAACAGCAGGAACAGGAGGCAGAGATGGCTTTTATGGAGACTAAATCACTGTCACAACATGTAAATGAAGATCACTCGGTGCGGGTGGCTTTTCCCAGGCACCGTTATGGGATTAAGATCCAGACATTTAAAAATCAAAGGGATTTGCCCCTTCTTTTAGTATCTATCAGATGCTCTGTGCTGGGAAGCCTGTTCTTGCCCAGGCTGAGCCCATCAAACACCTCTAACACCTGTAACAGCCTCGGCTGCGTGCAGGATGGATCGCATTGCTCTCCTGCTCTCTTCCCACAAAATCTATTCCCAATACACTGCTGACTAATTTCCTGCTTGTTTCTTCTCTGCAGCTGGAAACTGGCTGAGAATAACCTGGGAAAGCCGGCTCGACTTCCAGATGGAGACCTTGGCAAACCAAGCAGGCGGCCCAGGGACAAACATATTTGGAGCCACCCAGTGCCATCAGGCTCACAGCAATGGGTAGGAACTGCAGGTCAGGGGAGGCAGCGACCAGGATCCAGTCACAGTGTGAGGCCCGGGATGCACAAAGGTGTCTCTGTTTCTCCATGAACCAAAGAAATAATGACAGTTCCCATCCCTCACAGTGGTTAATGCCCTCCTGGGATGGCTACACTGACATTAGCATCAGGGAAGAGAAGGGTTGGAGGATGGTGTCATAAACCCTGCCCGACTGTACGCTTTAGGGCATCTGCAAGGTGTCAGGAAGGGTATCATCATACTCGGTATATGTTAAATAAGTTATTCATTATACTGATACGTGTCTGGGTTGGGGTCACTGGAATTATCTTCCTAAGTTTGTGAAGAGGTATTACACCTTCCTTGCAGTATTGAAATGAAACGCTGCTGCTCAGTGACAGAATCAGCCTCACTGATACTGCAAAGCTGCCTAATGGCAGATTTGCCTCCTGTAGCAAACCTGCAGCATCAGGAGAGCCCAGCTCGCCTCAAACACCAACCAGTGCCTGGCACCATAAGCCTGCAAGAGGATGTCCTGTGCTCAGAACCATGCATGATCCCCCGTGCCCAGCAGAGCCGCGCTCGTTCCTTCTGCTCTCTTACAGGGAAGAGTGGTTTCACTCCTGCATCAACAGCTCTCTGCCCTCTCAGGCTGGGCCCTGCAGCACTTGGGGTGCCTGAACCAGGCAGCTCTGTATAGCAAGGTAACCTGCACTGTGTAAAACTTTCATGAGGATATTACAGGGATCGAGCAGATCCCATCCGTCACCCAAATTATGTTTCCTGCTAAGACGGAGCCATGCACATTGGAGCTGAGGCAGCAGGAGAGGGCAGGGGATGCCAATATTACAGGCGGGTTTTGTCACCATTCAAAGCTGCAGCAATGAGGCAGCCACAGGGTAAACATCAGGTTCCCTGCACCTTCACAGATGAGAAAGCAGGAATCCCCTGCCCATGGGGTGGAGGGGATGCACGGGGGTTTTGGGGGACCTAAGAAGCAGTAGATGATGCTCCTTGAGCTGCTCCAGGGAAGGGGCCACTGCCTTGGTGTTTGGCTGGAACACAGTGCTCACCTCGGGTGCCCTCTTGCTGCCTCTTCCACTTAACCTTCTGCTAACCTTATTCCTCTCTGAAAGGTGCAAACACGCCCCTCCAATTTTTGAGGCTTAATTTAATAACCCTGCTGATGTGCACTGAAATCCATTAACGGAGAGAGGCCGAGGATTGCTGCATAGGTGAAGGATTTCTAAGAAGCCGGAGCGATGTGTTCAGTAATAAGCTGAAATGACTGTTTAAAAGGGCAAATGGAGCAGTATTTCCTGAGAGTAATTCTTGGACACAGCATGCCCCTGCCTCTATGCAGCCTTATCTCTCCATCTTCAGGCTGAAGGGCTAGCATACTCTTATATTTCATTTATAAGAAGAGCAGTAGTAAATCACAGCTGGGAGAAACCACTGTTGCAGTCTTTTGCTTTCCTGCTTGTACTTTACTGTACACACAGTCATTACTCAGGGAGTTCTCCATGGCTTGTTTTCACTGTAGCCTGGATTATTTTAGGGTGGCAGATGGTTGTTTCATCTAAGTTTTAGCTTTGGGGGGGTTATTTTTAAATACAAAAATCCTAATTAAAACCATCTCCCGAATGCCTGGGATGAGGCAGCTATGGGCAGTGGGGCACAGACCTGACCACAGGCAGCAAAGGCAGCTGGGGCACTGCAGTGATGCAGGAGCTGGGAGTCCCCCCATGATGCTCGTGGTGAAGTCCTCAGCTGTCCCTCATCTGCTTCCCAGGACCATTTAATCCACAGCTCCCACCCAAGAATGTCCAAGAGAGCCTTTTGCAGAGGCAGGGATTTGCCCTCGTGCACAAGCAGCCTTTGGCATTGCTGGGGCTGGTGGATGCGGAGTGGTGATGCCTGAAGCCACCAGCCAGAACATGAGTCTGCCAAACCCCTGTCTGCATCCTCATCTTCTTCACCTTGTGCTCATGTGCTTCACCTTCCCATCACGGTGGCTCTGCTTCCAGCTGCCCACCGGTGGTGGATGCAGGGCAGGTTATGTTGGGCTGCACCAACTGCTGTTGTAAGAAGCCAGGAGAGGCTCAGGGCCACGTGGCATGTGCATTTTAAATTGCCCTAAAAATGACTTGGCTGCAGACTTAATGAAGTGTTAATATATGAAACCCTCTCATTAAAAAGCCAAACGGCAGCAGCTTGTGATGAGTGGCTGGTCGGACTCTGAACTGAGACCAATTAGATATGCGAAGTTTTTCCAGAGTCCTCTGCTTCCGTGCTTGCCAGCCCTTCCAGCTGCCATAAGCTTCTCTTGTCTTTTCTGCCTCCCCTGATGATTTTCCCTGGGAATGAACAGGGGCAGCACAAGCAGATGCTTTGTGCCTGCTGGTTCTGCACTGCTGTGGTTTCATCAGATGCCCTTGGGCAGGGATGGAGTGGTCCAGGGGGAGAGATGTGGCTGGAGGGCTGGGTGAGAGCACAGCCCAAAGGGCTGGGGTACAACCAATTACACCAGGGGACTTCATGGATCCCATCCTCTTCTGCCATCTTCCTTTCCTGCTTCACATCACTGTGGTCCCCCTGGTGCCTGGCTCCATATTGCCACGTGCCTGTTGAATAATTCATTCCCACTGCCCCCACAGAAGACGAAATAGAAAACACTGTTATTTGGCTCGGATTTTATGTTCTGTTTCCCAGGAAGGGAAATGGCACATTCACTTTTACTAGATGCCATAAAACACACTATGAAATCCTCCCTCACCACTGCTGGAGATGGGCACATGGGTGAGGGCATGGCTGCCCAGGCACTCGGGATGCTCCTGCTCACCTGAGCATCACTCCAGCACCCTCTTCAGTCATCCAGCTCTTCCAGACTCCCTTCAGTTGCTCTCTTTTGCAGGCAATTAAATTGTCTCTTCTCAAATGACTCTTCCCTTCTCCTGTTTTTAATTACTCAGGTCTTTGCCATTTGCATAGGCAGTGACTTTGAGAGGCTGAGCACAGCTTGTCCCTCTGCGGAGCCCCATCCATAACAGCAACATGGCCAAGAGCATCAGCAGGAGTCAGCTTTTCAAGAGCTAGGAGGAAAGCTGGTTTTGGGGAGGCAGCTGTGGACATGACCAGCTCCTAACAGAACTCTGAAGCCCCCAGACAATAGAGGGAAATGGTGCTTATAAAAACAGAGCCCTGATTTTGTCTTCAAATCACTTCATCGCAGTCACCTGCTGCTTCCCCACCTGGGGCTGTTGGGCTCTGTGCAAATACAGATGACTCCTGACCATACTCTGGTGAGCAGCTGGTGCTGTGTTGAAATGAGGTACAAGCCTGTGGCCCGCCTCACCTTGCACTGAAGCTGCTTTGGTTCTTTCTGGCAGAAGAAGAGAGAAATGCATCAAACCTCATGGCTTTTATTTCCTCCTGCACAACAAGAGGCAGTGGCGGGGCCACTGGCACTAACAGGGCTCTCCGCAACCCAGCACTAACACACATTTAATGCCACACAGAGGGAGAGGAATAATGCGCGTGAAGCAGGCACTGGCTGCACATCGCACTTTGCAGACCACTGGAATAGAGGAGCAGTGAAAGAGCCTGAATCCAGGCAGAGAAGACAGATGCTATTAGGATGAGTCTCCAGGGAAAATCAAGCCAATCAGTGTGAAATCGATTCCCCTCTCCCCTCGTGCGAGGGCTTTCAGACCTGTGTATCCCTGTATCACTGACAGCAGGAGCCCAGAAAGCAGCAAGGACAGGGGTTATACACACAAATCAGGACAAAGTGGCTCTGTTATCTTTAAATCTAGTGCTTCAAAGACACTTGTAAGTGCTGGGTGTGTTCAGCCCAGCAATGGGGACATCGTTTTGTGGCTCATGCAGAAATGGACAGCAAGAGACAGATCGCTACCCTGCACAGCAGCCCTTCCCCAGGGAATGAAATCCCAAAGGGGTAAAAGGGAGCTAGAAGGCAACTTGAACTTCCATTCAAGGCCGATGCTCAGAAAGCACTGGGGTGGTTTTAAACACCTGCATGGCCCCTAATGGCCGTTTCCTGCAGTGAGTGGGACCGTAGGTGCCTGTGCCTCCAGAAATCCCAAGTTTTGCTTTCCAGACAGCTGAGGGGCTGAGGCACAGAGGAGAAAGACCCAGCAACCACCATGGCTGGGAGCTTAGAAAGGGCATTTATTCATTGTTCTCTAAGACTATTTTAGGTAAGATAAGCAGTCATGGGGTTAAACTGCAGCAATCCACTGCAGCATCTACTTAGAGCAGATACAAGGGAAGATTCCCACCTAAGAGAGGCTTAGACAAGCTCTTTAAGCCTTTTCCTCTGTGTTTTAATAAATCATAACATTTATCCTGTACAGATCTCAAAGCACCAATGCTCCCAGGAGATGTCCTAGCGCGCTCTCCCGCAGCGCCTAATGCCCCATGACATCCATTAGCACCGGGCTCAGCGCTCGCAGAGATTTGCTGCTCTGAACATTGGGCATTAAGCACAAAAACCGTTGAGGTTTCTCACCCCAGTCCCTTTTGAAAAGGGAAATCTCAGCTCAGGTTCTCTCTGGCTTATGGCCTTTCATTGTGAATGGAAACAGTGAAAGGCTTTTGTTCAGGTGCTGGCATCCTGTCCTCCTCCCACCTCTCCCTGGCTCCAAAAGCCCATCCTCCTCAAAGAAAGGACTCCAAATGTCATTATCCACAATGAGAACACCTCCACAAGAGGGATTCAGAAGCACCTTGTCTACTTGATGTCTCTTTTCTAGGAAATCCACATTAAAAAACCCCAAACACCTAAATCCAAACCCAAAAGCAAAACCCCCCCAACAAACCCAGTGAAGAGAGATAATTCCTCGCTGCTCCTTCTCTGCCAAAAGACTTTCTAGAGGAAACTTCTCATGACGGACATGTGGCTGTACTACTGCTGACAAGCAAGCATTGCAATGGGTGTATTAAAACTGGCGTCCTGTCAAACTTCCAGTTTCTGAATGATTGTGCTTTCCTCAGAGGACGCACAGAAGCATTGCACTTGAAAATTACGGTTCTCCTCCACTGGAGAGCCAACAGGTCTAATTATCGCCCAGCTCTGCTGAGGCCGGGTGGCTTGTCAGCAGAATGCGATGGGATAATTAAAGTCCCAGCTTTCCCCAGCAGAAACAAGCAGCTTCTCATTAAAACAGGTTTTCTCGCCTTCTGATGCCTGCTCCAGATGTGGCAGTGAGAAACCTGCCACGCGTCGCTGCTGGGCTGGAGCTAACCCCAGACCAAACCCCAAACTGGGCAGGCAGCAAAGAGAAAAGCCCTGTCTGCAGCCACAGGTTTTGTGGCAGTAGCAGAGGTGCTCTGTCTTCTGAAGAATAACTCTGCCAGAGGTAAGTGCATCACAGGCTCCCGTGGTACCCACGCAGTGTTCTCATCTGCAGACCATAGCAGCAGTCACTCAATAGTGCTTGTCGGTGCAGCATCCAAAGGTGGCTGCTGAAGATTCAACTCGGGCCATGGCCAATGTCTAACTGGGGTAATTATGTTCTGTTGCCAATTTTACACGTTCATGGGGATAGATATCTGTGCAGTGTGCGTGTGCACAGATAACAGTAACAACAAGAATTAGGTTAGCACTAGCAATGCAAAAGCATTTAAACCTGCTTGCAGCATACTGAAGCAAGTAATGCATTACTAACAGCCTCTCCCCCAGTACTGGAACATGCCTGTGTTGTATTACAACTGTAAATTTGCTTTGGGGTGTTGTAATCCCATATCCTGCCCTCCAGCCAGGGCACTGCATCCATCTGATAACGCTTGGAATGGGGCAGGGAAACTTCCCGGCACTGCAGAGCATTAATCAGATGACACGGTCCTGTATTGCTGGAGGTTACTACTCTGGCCTTGGTCATTAGCAGCTCCTGAGCAGCGAATGTGTGTTACAAACCTCAGGTGAAGAAGTGGTTTGGGTTTTCTTTTGTGCTTCAAATCTGGAAATGTTGTTTAGAAAGTGAAAAAGAAGCTTAAAAAATTAGAGATGTCTTCAAGAGCCAGTGAGAATAAATCATCCCTTTTTTCACTCCCTAATTGCTTTGCTTTAGATGAAAGTGTTTTTCTCAAAGAGCCATGGCACAGCACATTTGCGAGCGAAAGAAATACAAATCAAACTGAGAGCTACAGCCAAACTTCAGAAATCTGCCCCAAAACGGTCGGGCACATTCCAGCTCCGTGCTTTGATTTGTTCTGGACTTTTAGCACGATGAGAACTGTCCACAGCAAGCGTGGCCCAAACCAGGCACCACTCGTGCAATGGGAGATGAGGAAAGAGTGGTACTTCCAAAGCTCACCAACAGCTATAGCTGCCAAGCAAATCCCTCCAGGTTTTTAAACAACAGTAAACAGTTATTTACATGAGATATGCACATTGGTTTATGTGCCCGTGGAAAAGCTCAGCCATTACTCCCAATGAGCTGCTCCAGGTCTGTGTGTTTATAACCAGCCTATGGGGTGGGCAGGCAGCGTGCGCAGGGGGATGTAGCACCGGGGATCTGATTAGTTTTTATGACTGTAATAACTCAACGGGTGGACCTGATGCTATTAAAAATGATGAAAGTCTTATCTCGGCGATAATTATTTTCCCTTTGAAAGCACGTATGGCTGCGTGCCTGCACGCACCTATGGGCTGGAGATAAAAGGATGAGCCCAAGGGATTAACTCTGAATATCAAATCTGGATTTATTTTGTCATTTCACTTTTAAGCCATGAATTTCACAGCATTTGGAGGGTGCCACAGGGAAGGGACCTCTGCACCATTCACTGTGCTGGATTCCCAAGGGCTCCATCCTTCCTGTTGCCTGCCCATAGGCACAGAGGTAACACCATAGACCCTGTACACCCCAAGGCCTGGGTGATGGCCATGGTGAGGACTTGATAACTGTTGTGGCCCTGGAGCCCCTGTCCCTGCTCCTGCCACAGGACAGCATGACCTGGCACAGCTCACGGGTCACTTCATCCCCTCCATGGGCTCTGTGCCTGCCCTGCCCCATGACCATAGGTGGATCATTCTGTGCCTCTGTCCTCTCCTGCCCTTTTCCTGCTGTTTTCCCGTAACAAAACTCCCCATGCAGGAGCAGGGACTGTCTCCTCTCCCGTGGCCAGCACTGTGCAGCCAAGCCCTTGGCTGGGACCGCTGGGATGAGCCTGATAAGGAATCATAATCACTACCAAGTCCTTTGGCAGATACAAAAGCAGAAAGCATTTGTCCTAATTACATCGCTGTGAAAGAGATGGGCCGAGGCGTTTCAGGGCTGCTCAGGGAACGGAACAGGCATTAACGTGCACAGCAGCTGGAGGCAGGAGAGGGAATTACCGGGTGACAGAGGCAGACGGAGCTCTAATGCATTCAGCTGCCTCTTTAATCCAGCTAACAAGCAGCAGCTCTGGCATTTGTTGCTGTAGCACCAGCCCCTTGCTGGGCTGGGGACCGCAGTGGCTGTGACAGCCCCACCTCCCACCCTCCTCCTCTTTGAGGGGCTCAGAGATGTGGTGGCAAAGTGTGGGGTGGTCACTGGGACACGATGGGGGTCTCTGCCCCCCTGGAGCAGCTGCTGCATGGGTCAAAGCAGCCCCACTTCCCTGCTCTCTCCTCCTGGTCCATCTGGTTTCTCTCAGGCTCTGCAAAAGGACCCTTTGCTCAGCTCTGAGCTGCTCCAATGCCCAGCGCTGCTTCAGCGGTGATACATCACTGGTGCAAAAGGCCCATTGATGCTCTCAGTAACCACCACCACCTCCTGATCACAGAATGGATGGGGTCAGCAAAAGCTGCTTGGCCAGCCCTGGAACTCAGCTGGGCTGTCCTGGTCAGCCCCTGGCACCAATGACCAACAGGGACCCTCTGAGGCTGCCGAGTGCCTTTGGGGACGTTGTTTATCTGATGATGCTCTGGGTGAGCAGATTGACAGGAGAGCGCAGGAAGGTTCATTTTCAGCTCCCCTGACCCCCACTGGGCTTTGATCCCTGGCACAGCAGTTACTAATGAAAGATCATAGCTGGCAGATTGCAGGACTGGGGGGACCGTGACACGATGCAGCTGCTGGCACTGCTGCTGCTGCAAAGGCAGCTCAGATCAGTGTCTGCAAGGAAACAGAGGGAGAAAGGAGTGAATCAGCATCACTGAGCACCCTCAGCGCGGCAGAGCCTAAAGCTCAAAGCTTCTGCAAACTGCAGCTTCTCACCCAAATACTGAATGCCTCAGGGCCCCTGTCCCCAGGGACTCTCTCAGCATCTTCTAAGGGGGGCCAGCAATAGCATCTGGCCTAAAAGACAGAGTTCTACAACCCAGCTGTACACATTAAACTGTGACCACTGAATACAGTGCTGAGTCTCATTGGTTTGGATGAAGTCAAGGGTAAAATGCTCATTAAATTACCTGACTAGAAGTAGGTGTTCTCATTTGCAAGAAACTTCTATTTCTTGATTTCCTTTTGCACATTAACACAGCTATTGCCTTGTCTTTACACTGCAAATGAGCGCAGCATCCCTTTTGTTAATATTTAATAGCAGCCTACAGCAACCTGCTATGAGGAAGGAGGCAGCATGTGGGTCGGCTTTGCCTGATTTATTATGTTATGCCCCTGCCCAGCTTCAGATCCTCTCTATATCATGGTGTGATCCATAAATCTGCCAGCAACTGTGGTTATTTGGTGTGTCAAGCTTCTGCTCTTGCTTTGCTTGCAAGCTTTCAGGAGCTGGTGTACACGGGGCGCTGTTATTCCTCCATCCCTCCTTATCAGCATTGCTGCTGGAGTTATTTATTGCTCTCAGTTGAGGGTAATTGCCAGAAAATGAAGTTCTGTCTGGTTGTGCCAAAAGGAAGGAAGAAAGAAGAGGGGATTTAGCAGAAAGCGGCGTTTGCTGCCTGGTGAGAGCCCACTCCTCCCAGAGTCCTCCGCAGACGCCTGCCCAGGTACAATGAAGCCTGCCTCCTCCTGACGAAGCCTCAGTGTGTTCCTAAGTACAGCGCTCGCTCATTCATGATTTGATTTAAAAGGAACCCGAAGCTATTTGGGGTTTTGGGCAATCGCAAGGTTCCAGCCTAGGGAAATTAATGGGCTTCAAGAGAATGAGCTTTGTTACAAGCTCCTTCATGCCCTGTATCTGGCTGAATTCCACCTCTAGAAGGACATTTGCATGCAGAGGCAGATCCCCTCCCTGTCCCCTGCTCTGCTCACCCAGGGCTGCCTATTAAACACTGCCCTTCACCCCAACAGAAACCACGTCCCTCTCATCTCCTCTTTGGGGAGATGCACCCAAGGCAGAAGCTCTCTCAAAGACGCTCAGATTCTCTCCATGGCTTTGCACCGGACCCTGGATATCTCCATCCTTCAGCATCCATTGCTATAAACCCCAGCAGCCCCCTGTAAATCCCTCCCCAGCCCTAAGGAGGAGCAGAGGCATGTATTTCTACTCAGAGCACTCAGGAGGGGGTAGATGTGATTCGCATGCAGTTTTTCCCTCTTGGACGTGTGGGGTTGGAGGGTTTCTTATTTTTAAGCACCAAGAATAAGTTAACAAAAAAAAAGAAACCGAACAGATCAGAGAGGCCCTTTCCTATGGCAGGGTGGGATTGGAGCTCCGGAGGGAGGGTGGATGTGGTCGGTCACAAGCCGGGTACCAAGGTGAGGGCTGGGGGAAGCTCATTCCCTGCTGCCTGGTGGCTGCTGGGAATCGCTCCAGCCCACGGTGCCCACTGAGCAGTTGCAGGTTATACGTTACCAGGGTGCCCCCTTTGCCCCAGGATCTCCAACACTCGTCCTGGACCCCCATTTCAGCCCTAAGTGCTCTGGAGAGGGGCTGACTCTTAAGTTTTCTCCTTCGCGTTCTGGTCCAGGTCCCCCTGAAGCCACTTTGCTACCTCCCTCCTGCAGGGATAACGGCTTTCCTCTGCTAAAAACAAACAAGATTTTCTTGTCAAAAGCTAAAATCGCAGGACTTTGTCACCACTAGATCAAAGGACTTGCATTAGTCCCTATTTTGAAGTGCTCTTTACAGCTGGATGACAACAGAAGGAATTCTCTGCTCCCTGCATAGAGCCTATTCACCCTCCAAGGGGTTTTTATGCTGATGTCTCTGATCAGAAATGACTTCTCCCAGGGGAGCTATTAAAGAGGTACTATGATGCTATTAGGACATCACCTTCCCTGTCCTTTAGTTTGCAGAGAGAACTAACAGAGGAGAAAATCAGCTGGTGCAGTGGAAAAGACCCCAAAGTCAGCTGCCAGTGGCTGCAAATACGAGATGATGCTAAAGAAAGTCTCAGCGTTAAGCACAAGTACCTGAAATGTGCCTCTGCTTGGCAGTTTTCAGATTATTTATGGCCTTTAATGCAGAACAAACCTGCCTGCCTCTGCAGGCTGCCCCATCAGCTGGCTGGCAAACAAGCTGACACGAAGAGCTGTATGAATAACACATGGAAACAGGAAATAAGATGGATAATACAGGGCAGAAGGGAAGAGAGAGTCACCATGTGAATGATTCTGCTGTATTGCCACCCATCCTGCAGCTGAGAGCAGCAGCATCCTTCTGGTATTCCCGTCACTGGTGCAGAGCCACACTGGCAGCGGGGTACCACAGCCACCTCAGACAGCCCCTCAATGACCGCAGATGTGCTTTTTAGGATGATGTGGGAAAATATCCCCTCCAGCCTGTTCTCCCCTGCCCTAATTTCTCCCCTCTGGGTTGGAATGCGACACTGCGTTTTTCTCTCCCCAGGTCGAAGCCATAAGCTCTGCTGGATTCAGGAGTCTTTTCCTGCCATCCTGTGCTGTATTTGTCACCATGCTGCACTTCAGCGTGCCCCTGTGCTGCTCAGCAGAAGCATGGCAGAACTTGGACCAGTATTTTGTTATGAAACAAGGAAAAGGGCAGCATTTCAGCATGGAAATACCCCTATGAGGTCCTGCTGAAAAGAGTTCTTGAAAGCCCATGAAAGGGTCAGTGAGCAGATGAGGCTCCGTATGTATTTAAGGTCAGGAGCACAGCATCCTTTGGAAATGCATCCTGCCATCCTCCTGTTGATTGCCTTAAGGAATCCAAGAAAGCATGGGGAGAAGCTATCCACACACTTAACCATCACTCTATGCAGGAAGCAGCACCTACAGGGTAATCAGATGCTCCTGGGGATGAGTGGTACCGTGCCTGGCCAAGAGCACCTCTGCAGTGACATCCCTGGCATTCACATACTGTTAAACCCCATGTCCTTGCCTTAGCCAAGGACCCAGGCCAGCAGCACAGCTCAGAGCCATTTTGCCATCATCCCTCACACCTTGCAGCACCCTAAAAACCTTTAAGCTAATGGAGAAACCAGGCAATGGTTCATCATCCCCCAACGGCAGAGCAGGGCTGAGCCCACCTGGTCCCTAAGCCCAGCCCTGTGCTCCAACCAACACAACCCATCCTCGTTTATCCAAAACACACACTCTCCCCACAATCAAAGCGGGGACAATTATTGTGCCTATTACCAAAAAAGCATCACTTAATTTTGTAAGTGATAATGTGATAGCCACAAATGTCTTCCAGCAGAAAGTGCTACAGAACAGTTTTGGACTGGCTATCACAGCCCAAAGCCCTGCAATTCATTAATGTTGATGATTCCCCCCTCCAAGCATATGTTGTAATGTGATTACATCCAAGTAAATCTGTTTGTCAAACATTAATAGCCTCCTTCCATTCTATTACTCTTTTTGCTAGCAGCACAGCTATTGCATATAAATATTTCAAATCATCTCACCCCATAAAGCCAGTCCAAGGGCATCACGACCTGATGGTTTCACATTGTTATTGGCATCTTTATTGGAGGCTGCTGCGTTGGCAAGGGGTCTGCCTGGAGCAGGAATAAGGATGCAGTTAGAGAGCAAAGGAGGGAAGCCAAGCACAACAGCCCCAGAGAAAAAGGGTGTCGTGCTCTATTGGTCCAGCACTTGTAATCAGTGACACACTCCTCTGTTTGTAGTAATGATGGGGATATGGAAATAATCCTGTCCTATGGAAGAGCATCCTCTCCCTCCTTCCTATCCCCATTTGCAATTAATGTTCCAGAAGCTCCTGGACTAACGTGAGACAACACTCTTCAGGAGAGATTGACTCAGATCAGGGATATAACTGGGATGTAACTGGGGGTTGCCATCCCTCCTGATGCAGGATGCCCTGTTACATGCTGGGAATGGACCTGGGGGAAGATTCCTCAGTTTGAGGGGCTCAGCTTCTCAAAGGCCACCCAAAAAAACATAATCATTTTGCAATGCCTGATTTTGACTCCTGAGTGCTGATGCTGCCTGTACCGATAGCAGGAATCTCAGCTGCACTGCTTCCCTTGCCAAATTACTCATTCTTAATAACAGGGTATAATTGGTGCTAATTAATATGAAAGGCAACAAAGCAAGAGTTCCAGTAGCCTCCTGCTGCTTTATCCCCGCAGATTCACTGGTGGCAGCTTAATCTGCGCTGATCAAGGCCATAGAGACAGAACCAGCTTCTGGTGTTGGATGTCCCAAGGGCTGAGATGCGGGACCACACGCGCAGAGCTGTAGAGGTATCTGTGGTGAAGACACTGGTCCCAGCATGGTGTGTCCTGAAAGCTGGATAGAGCAGGAGCTCTGATGAGCTGGTGTCATCCTGCGTGCCTCCGGGTGGAAAACAGAACACTTACCCCTCTGCCTCAGGAAGCAGCACCTGATTCATCCCCGTGCTGAGGCAGCAGTGGTGTAGATGGTGCGGCCCCTGTCTGGCAGATGACAGGAGTGGGTATGCAGAGTCCTGAACCCCGGTTCAGCCATGCCAGGATGAGCTGCTTCAGACGCAGGTAAAGTAAACTACAGTCCCTGTAGGAGTTAGTTACAGGCTGTAACTCAGACACAGGAGGGAATGCCTTCCAGATTGGACAGGTCTAGAAGGGATGGGATTTTCTAAAGCACAATGTTTTGTCCGTCTGTGGCAAGGGTTGGAACAGGATGAGTTTGAAGGTCCCTTCCAACACAAACCAGTCTGGGATTCCATGATTCCTGCTTCTCTAAAGAGGGGTAGAAAGAGGGAAACACTGAACTCTCATCCAGCTTATTGTCAAGGCCCAAGAACAGAAATCATGTGTTTAATTCCTTTCCCCTTGCTTCACCTTAGGAGCTGACAACAACTGCAGCCACAGAGCATCACGCGTGTTCAGAGGAACTCATGGCATGAAATGGATTTGACCATGTGTGAAGGATGCTCTGTACTGTTCATACAGGTCTGTAGGCTCACACTGGGATGAAAGCCACTATCCGTGGCCAACTCTCCATTCCTGGATCCATGCTCTGGAACACTGGCCCCAAACCCAGGCCGAGAGCCAGGCCCTGGCCCTCTGCTCCTGCTGCCACCGACTCCATCTGCAGCCTGGGCTATGGATCAAGGATCTGCCCTTGCCTGAAGATCCATCTGTGGATCAAAGCCACCGGTTGGTCCTGGGCCATTGCCTGGGGCCGTGCTGGGAGCAGACATCTGCCAGCTCTGCCAGGAGGGAGCTGCATCCGTGCTGGGAATGGGAATCTGCCCACTCGCCCCTCACCACCACCCGCTTGTTTTCCTGTTGCCTTTGGTCACATCTCCTGCTGTCACATCCTTTGCTCCAAGCACATATCCAGGAGCCTGCTCTGTCCCTGTTCTCCCTGCAGCTTCTGGGAGCTGAGCCTGGAGAGGTGCTCGGAGAAGGGTTCTGCTGTGTGCGGAGGCTGGGAGTCAGGCTGCACATGGTGACCCCCAAACCCCACTGCATTAGACCACAACTACCCCCATCCTTTCCACAAGGAGCAATCCAAAGCCTTATGTGGGTCTGAGCATGAAGAAACCTGCCCCCACTGCTAACTGCAGCTTCCCAGTACCCTAGACCAGCTTCTTGTACTTCATTAATTCACAAAGGCTTTATAACTTCTTTACTTCTGTTTTTCCTTCCCTTCCAAAGGCTGCTGGAGCTTATCAGGAGATGAAAGATCGAAGCAGATGCATAATGAATGGCCTGGCTTTATCCAAATCATTTTGCCATCACATCTGCATTCTTCGGGTACGGCTTTAATTCTTTAATTACAGAAGAGCCACAGTGCTTTGCCTGATTAACAGTGGAAAATTAAGGCTGGATTAGAGTGGGAGAGAAGGATCTGTCAATACAGTAATAAGAATATAAAGTAGTTTAATAGAAGAGGGAAAAGTAAAGAATAGCTTCAGCTTGGCAAATAGATCCACCTTAATAGCCCTATATCCCCAGGGTATTTCCAGGAGGATTTCAGGAGAGCCTGAGGGATCCCAGGGAATTAAAAGGGCCCTTTGCAGGCTGAAATTGCCCCCTGCAGCCTGGGCAAGCCGAGGGTGATACCCACCCTCTCCTCTCCCCAGTGCCAGAAGCCTGATGGGTCTGGGCGAACCCCGCAGCATCCCAAAGAGTAAGGCTGACTCTTCACAAGGTTTTGCAGCCATCCTGCTCTTAATGTTGAATGCACAGAGCAGAGCGGAAGCTCTGGGGCCGAGAGGCTGAACCTCTGCTCACAAGTTGCTATTTCAGCTTCTAGAAAGGACAAAAGGAAAAACTCCATCTCAGCTCAGGCGAGAGATTGTGCCGGCAATTATCCAAGGACCAGTACTGATGCCAACTGCAGAAGACAGCTCTTCCCCTTGGCTCTCTTCCCAGCCCAGCACAGGTACACGGAGCACAGGTACAGCAAAGTGGGATGGCATCAGGGAAGGAAGAAGAAGTCAAAAAACTAAAGGGAATAAAAATAAGCATCTGAAAGGAGCAAGCAATGGGGCTCCAGCCTCCTGCAGGGCAGAGAGCAGCCAGTGCACCCGAGGCGGGGGGTACAGCACACCCTGTGCTGGGGCTCCTCCTGCGCAGGGGCTTTTGTTGCCTGCATATCCCATATTTCCAAGCTTACCTTTGTTTTGCCCTGAGGTTTTCCTGGTTTTGTTTTGCTGGTTTATATCCGAATGAGGATTTTCAATAGTAAAGGGCAGCTTAAAATGTAAATCTTGGAGCAAGGGAAGACTGGCAGAGGATTGAAGAAGAAAAGCAACAGTCCCAAGGTTTCCATGCTCTCTTCCAGTAGCTGGTCAAACCAGCTGGAGGGTTGGGAAAAGCCTCAGGAACAATCCAGATGTTGTATCTTATGTTTTGTTTCGGAACCACCCCGAGTTTTCTGTGCAGCCACTCATAGCACGGAGAGGAAAGGATTTGCTCATGGCTGTGGGACATGATTAAAGCTCCCAAGACACTTGGACAAGGCAGTGACATCCCACAATTAAGAGCCAGGCACAAAGGGTACACACAGCCTGGAACAGGAAATGTAATGGTAAGATGATAATGATTCATTATCTCACCTGGCTACAAGGGGAATCATTTTCTCTTTATTGGAATAACTAAACCAGCTTCATTTACAACACTTTGCTGTCACACAGCATCTTAAATCCAAGCACTTTAATTTGGCTGATGAGGACATGAGGGTGGCTGAAGGATTCATCTGGGATTGCTCTGCCCACCTCCACAATCCCCAACCCCGCCATGGGATTTTCATATGCCAATGCACAGACATCATTCACCCACAGCCACAAATAACCCCCAACCTGTTCTCTGCTCTGACAAACACTTCTCCTGGTCTTCCAGAGTCCGGGAAAATGAATTATGCATTTCCCCCCCTAGCACTGAACTATACATTCTCTTTTTAGTGCTTGGACTGTTTCTGAAGAGGCATCCTGGCTGCTGCTCCCCTCCTCCCTCCGGATGCAAGATCCCAGTTAAATAACACAAAGATATGTCATGCTCGGGGTTTTCATTGAGGTGCAGATTTACTGTGGTTGCTGCTCATCCAACAGCTCCCTGTGATGGATCTGGCATCACTCGTGTTCAGATGAGGATGGGAGGAACATGTACAACTCAGCATCTTCCTAGGAGATAAAACCAAGTGTGTTTAACCCAAGGCTTTGGCGTAGCTCAAGGAGATGCAGCATAATTCACCACAACTCAAGTCCTGGGAACTGCTTCTGACTTCCACTCTCTGCATCCCTTTGGCATCCCCTCATGCTCCTCATCTTCCCAGCCCCACAGGTAACCCCAGTAACTTTTCTAAGGCTCTTTAACAGCCCCCAACTCCCCAAACCATGGCTCTGAAGGCTCTTTACAGTCAGTTTTTCCATACCAACCTCTTCTAAGGTTTTCAAATCCTCCGGCCAAAAGCACCTTAAGCCCAGGAGCAAAACCTGAGCACCTACTTCAGAAAGCTACAGAGCAAGTCAAAACCCAGCTCAGTTTTCCCACCGCTCTGAGTGCTGCGGGGTGAAATCAGTGCAGCCACTACGCTGTAATTCCCTCCTCCCAGTGCATCAGCCTCAGGGTGAGGAGGAAGAGCCCAGACACTCATCTACAGACCCCAGAGCCAGTGGCATCCATCGGTACATGCCATACACACTCCAGCAGGCCTGGAGGCTGAAGCAGACAGGAGCAGCACGGCTGCTTTCTCAAACTGAAACAATGAGCACAGTATTTGCTTTCTTCAGGCTAAGTTCTGCCAAAAAGCAGAGGGAGCCAGAGGCGCAGGTGAAGGCTGCAGAGCTGAAGTTAATCACTCATTTACAAAGCACTGGTACAAATTGCCGTTAATTAGCTCTGTAAATGCTTGTTGGGCTGGTTAAATGAGTACCTGCTGGAAGGGGGAGGTATGCCAGTGTGCTTTAGGTGTTTATTTCTCTGCAGAGGGTTTGGGAGCCCGGCGCAGCCCTCTCCCAGCAGGACACTGCTTTTCCATGCACCTTCAGTTTCTGTTGCTTCCTTCGTGACTGGTGGATGCAGGACAAGTGGCTGTGGGGGTATGTACAACACTGCATCCATACAATGCCCAGCGCTATGGGATCTGGGGCTAAGCAGCCCCACGGTGCTCATCTGCACGCTGAGGATGCCAGCAAGAACCCAAGAGGACGTACCCTGAGAAGGACACTAAATCCTTTGCAGAAGGCTCCGACTCCAAAACCCAGCAGCAATACAATGGTTGGCAACTGGGGAAGCACCACCCGCACGGATCAGGTGGAGAAGTGGGAATGTCTCACCTGGGAACTGCAGAAACCCAACAAGCAGCTCTTTAACATGGTCTCAGGGACTGATGGACTGCATGGCTCTGGCAGGGGTACGGGGCTCTTCTTTCCAGGCTGATTACAACAGCAATTAAATGACTGACTTCTTGTCTGGCTGCGCCTTTCTCTAGGGCTTAAAGAGATTAAAGTTTTGCCCTGTTGCCCATGCTCCAGTTTACAGCCTTGGCTTTTAAGCTCCAAAACACCTCATTTGGAGTCCCAGCCACAGGAGAAGGAACTAGAGGGGGACAAGCACAGGGTTGTCACCCCATGGTGTCATTCTGAGCAGCATCATTCCGCTTTCCTGACCTTGGGTGTGGAGGGAAAGCACAACAGGAGACAGAGAACAACATATTCAGTGTCCCTTTCCAACCAGAAAACTCTGCCAAAGGAATTTCCAGCTTAAAAAGAGCAAGTGAGAAGAGAGGAGGGCACCAGAAGGGACACAGATGTCACAGAACCCCAGACTGGTTTGGGTTGGAAGGGACCTTAAAGCTCACCCAGTTACACCACAATGGGTCACAGGTGGGAAGGAAGAGGTTCCTGATGGGAAAGGGGCTTGGTCTTGCCTGAGTCCTCCTCCATCCACTGCTGCGGGGCCTTCACAAGAGCAGGGCATGAGGCAAGCACGTGTGTGTATGAGCAGGTCAGCATCCGGAGGGCCCTGGAAGAAACCTTTGGCAGCTCATGAAGAAGGCACCAGGAAATGTAAGAAAAGCAATGCAAAAATTTATATTTTATTTGAAGTCAAAAATTTAAAATAGCTTTCAAATTCAGTGAATGCCTGAACACGAGGGAAGCCTCATATACAGAGACAGATAAATTAAACTGGATATACTGCAGACAAGCCAGGTGTATGGATAGATTACATATGTACACTTGGATGTAAACCAGATTTATACATTTTATTACATTTACAAAAAAAAGCTGATCTTCCACTACTGTTTACTACAATAATGAAAAAACATTTACATTGTGGTTTTTTACCTGTACAAACTTTTGATTCATAAAAATATATCTCTGTACAAAAGAGGGAGGTTTTTTTTTTCCTTTTTTTAAATTCTTTTTTCTTTCTTTTTTTTTTTTTATTTTTACCCTTTTTCTTTTTTTTTTTTAATTTTTGTTTTTTGAATTTTTTGAAGCTAATGCGAATTCTGGGCACAGGGATGGAGGATGTCACCTATGGGGTCCCAGCCAGCTTGTAAAAACATGGGGCAACACCCCCTTCCACTTCGTTTGTTGCTTGGGCAACAGCAGAAAATGGGGTTGCATGGGTTGAAAGCAGCAAGTTTGAATGGAGCCTCCCTTCCCTCTGCCTCAAACACCTCAGGTTTGTTTTACCTTGAACCACGCCTCTCCTTGGCTATTCCACTGGATGAGCGGGATTCAGAAAGGTCTGGAGGGCAGATGTGGGATCTGCCGTTGGGGTGGGTTTGAGTGGAGGTAGATGGGTGTGGATGGATGCAGATGGCTGTGGGTGCCTGGTCCCTCAGCTTTGTTATGGGGACAAGGGCCAGGAGAATGGGCCGTGGGCTGGCCAAAGGCATGAAGCGCAGAATAACTGAGGCTGGAAGGGACCTTGGGCTCAAATATTGGCTCTGAGAGCAGCCCTGAAGGCAGGAACCAGCTACTGAAGATGCAAGCAAAGGAACCAGGGCAATGTCCTGGTTCTGCCTTCACTGCAGCCACTCAACCGATGAACTGGAAGGTTCTCCCTTACCCTTCAGCTTGCTCTGGGGTCCGCGTCCTGCAAACCGGAGATGCCCAGCGAGGAGCTGGCACTGCTGCCACCCAGCCTGGCTACCCCAAGGAATCCAGCCCCACAACCAGCTGGGAGGTGGAACCCTCGCCACTGCTCTGTGCATTCTGTCTCACTGACTGTCCCCTGCGAGCAGGGCTCTCGCTCTTGCACCCATCTCTCAGGACTAAATCAGAGCACGCGGGCAGGCTCTGGGCAGCAGAGATGACATGTTTAGGCAGGCTGGCTGCTCAGCCTTTAGGCTGTAGAATGCTGCTTGCTCCAAGAGCGCCAAATAACAGACAGAAGTAATAAAAATACTATACACAGACACACGCAGAGTGAAAGAATGAACAGGTGAGAAAAAACCCTGCCCTGTGGTTTTCATTAGACAAAACCTCAGCTGATGTTAGGCAGGGGAAAGCCAGGTTTGAATGCAAACATGGATGTAAACACCACCCCATTGGTTTTAATTCTGTTTTCCCTTCAAGTCTTCTGTAAGAAGCAGCTGCTCACTGACACACAGTGCTCTGCATCAGCACCGCATCCAGCTGTGCTCCATGGCTCCAGCCTGGCCTAGGAAATTGTGACTCAAACTCAAACCAAACAGAGCAAAGCCCAGAATCAACAAGAGCAGCTCCTCTCTTTAGGAAAGAGGAGGACGGCGCCATCTCCAAAGCATCACTCTCATCAGGGAGGAAAAATGTCAAGCTGCCTTATCTGCTCTCATGAAAGCCAAGGCAACCTTTCTACCCCTGGGAAATAAAGGAAACAGCTTTGGATAGAAATTAAAACTCTTATTGCATTGCCATTTGGAGGATCAATATGGAAAGGGCAAGGGCTTTTGAATGCTACTGGGGAGAAATCACTATTTGTTAGAGTTCTTTCTAAAGAGGTTTTTGTCCCTTTGTGTCTGTCAGCAATTTCCTCATTAGGGTGTTTGGACACAGCTAAAATCAACAGCTGCTGGGACAAGGCCAGAGATGGGGGACATCTCCTCACCAGCCCTGAGAGCTGCCTGAAATGAGAATGGGGCAGAGGAAACCCAGCAAGGATGCCTAAAGGAAAATGAAACAGAGGGAAGAAGAGAAAAGCTTGCGAAGGGTCTCACTGAAACAGTCCCATTTGAGAACTTCCTCTGCAAAACCCCTGGGTCAGAAAAAACAACAGAGAAATAAACCACAGAGAACCCCCAAGTAAAGACAAAGCAAGTGCTCATCCTGCCCCACACTGGTGCTCACCACAAACCCCGGTCAACACCTTGTGCACCGCAAACTGCTTTTACCTCTGTGTTGCCCAAGCAATTCCCAAAGCGGGGCGCAGTGGGTGGGACCCCAAAAGCCCCACTGCTCCCTCCAGGAACACATCACCACGGGTTGTAAGAGCCTTCCCATCACCTCACCTCCCAGGTCCTCCACTTCCCCAGGTCTTGACGCTGGGCTGAGACCCATCAGCGGGTGGGAGAGGGTGGCTGTGCCAGAGCAGACCTTTGGTTGGCTTCGTTATCCATGGCAGGATGAAGAGGGTGGGTGAGGACAACAGAGGACAACCCAGCAGTCTCTCAGGAACTAACACAACATCCAACGAGGTTTAGCAGCTTCTCCACAGCCTCAGCAAGGTTGGGAGGAGGAAGATGGGGAGGGAATTGATGGAGACTAGCGTGGTGAAACACAATCATCCACTAGACACCAACCCTGGAGGAATCTGGGGCAGTGGGAAAGGAAGGGTGAGAAAAGAGAAACAGCTTGTTATTGCACACAGAAATGCTAGGAAAGCCTGCAATGGCTTCCTTAGCAAAGAACATTCCAATCTAGAAGTGCTCATACAGTCATAAAATCCCAGACTGGTTTGTGTTGGAAGGCACCTTAAAGCTCCTCCAGCTCCAACCCCTGCCACAGGCAGGGACACCTTCCACTGGAGCAGCTTGCTCCAAGCCACATCCAACCTGGCCTTGAACACTGCCAGGGATGGGGCAGCCACAGCTTCTCTGGGCACCCTGGGCCAGCGCCTCAGCACCCTCCCAGGGAAGAGCTTCTGCCTAAGAGCTCATCTCAGTCTCCCCTCTAGCAGGTTAAAGCCATTCCCCTTGGCCTGTCATTGTAAGGAGCCCACAGGGTACTTTTGTTTATTAAGTTATTTCTCTGTGCCTATGTAGTAAAACTTTTAACCCCTCTGCTTTACCCTCCTGTGATCCCTGTGCAGAACACCCCGGATGGAGTCACACAGTGAATCACTTCTGTTAGAGACGCCATTCGTCCTTCACCCAGTGACTGTTCTCACCACGGGGCTTTTGGATTTGCTTTGCCACTGCTCCTCATGAGGTCTGGCCCTTGGCAGAGACGATCTCCTGGGCAATGTGAACCACTCGGGGTGCTCCTTTGAGCCACTGCTTCAACAGAAGATTTACAGAGGGACACACAGGAGGGAAGCGGTGACAGTGTCACGCTCACCATGGAGGGGACGGTGCTATACAGCTGTGCACACGGTGCTGACTGTGAACTCCGTCTCGTTGGCCATGATGTCTGTGGGCTGCAGGTTCCGGTCATACATCGGGTTCTCAAATGTCGCTCGGACGTTGGTGTTTTCATGGCCAGCATAGCCATTGAATGGGACTTTTGGTCTTCTCCTGCAGGATGCCAGAGAGAAAACCCAGAAAGGTCACGGCTACTCCTGCTGCAGCCACCTGAACAGCCCAGACATGAAGTCAGTGGAAAGGACAAAGCTGCTTCTGAAGAGGGTAAAGGCAGAAGGGATCTATAGAGCTGCTTTAGGTCTGTAGCACAGCAGCTCCCTGGGCTTTGCTGTAGCCCATAGCGTGCTCCCTCCACAGAGCAGCCGGTCTGCATGATGCTTTGCAGTGCAACGTTTCCACAGCAATACATTGATCAGGAGAAATCGCTAATTTACAACATATGCAAAGCCAGCTTGAACGCTGAAGTATGAAATTTACTTTGCTTTATCCTACTTAAGGTTGCCACAAATCTTCTTAATGATCATAAAAGTCCTCAACGCTCTCTTCTCCCAGCACCCTTGCCCCTCCACGCATGCTTGCTCCATCATTTTTTCACTTTCTGAATTGAATGAGAAACCAGATCTAGGGGAAGTGCTTTTAAGACAAGCCCACAAATATTTCTGCCAGCCCCTTGATTTTGCTTCACCTTCTGGCATCATTCCTGAAACCCACCTGTGTTTGTAGAGATAAAGCACAAACCCTGCAATAATCAGGGCTATGAAAGGCACAAGAATGGCAGCTGCCACAGAACTGCTGTTTGATGCAAAATGGTGTCCTATTGATTCTGGATCATTTTCCATCATGCTGATGTCTGAAACACAGCAGAAGTAAACACATTTCACAACAGCACTGTGGGAAATGAGGTTTGCTTTGAGTTACAGGTTATATCATCAACAACAGAGTAAGGTGCAAGGTAATCAAAAGCTTCTGAGCTGAGATGATTTGGAGATCCAGCCTAGCTTAGACATCATTTATTTAGAACTGCAATAAAAGAAAGATGTAAATAGTTTTATCTTATCAAAATGCTCAAACTTGGATGCTTAATGTGAGGCTTTACGGGAGACTTTTAAAGGCTGCAATGAGCATCTAATTCTCTGTAATGGCGACAAGACTCCAGGGTCAGATTCCAAAATTCGTAAGATACTGGAAAGCTCAATGCACATTTGGAGAGGTATTTAGGAGCTTGGACCTTGGGTTGTCCAAGCCCAAGTGCCTCTGTGATTTCAGGAAGTGAGATGGAAACACTTCTTCTGGTAGCAATGGGACCTGGGCTTTTAGGTCTGGCATTTGGCAATATGGAGAAAAAAGGTCCAGCTGCTGTTTGTGGCTCCAAGCTCTTTGTTCTTCAGCAGAAACCTGTTTATTTCCCCCCTGGGGTACAGAGATTTGAGGGCACTTGACTGCGTGGCTCGTTTGGGTTCTACCAGCTCTCCTTCAGAGGCAAGTGGAAAGGGTCAGGTTAAACCTGATGGCACAAAACCAGCTACAAAGATCTGGCCCAGCAGGGTTGACAATTAAAGCCAGGGACAAGAGAAATGTTTCCTGTTTGGAAACCTCCACTACAACCAAAATCCTGCTTTCAGCAATCATGGGAAGAAGTACGAAGTAGAGGAAGTTTACCAAGTCTCTGAAGGCCAAACTGCCCAAAGCCTTTGCCACGCACAAAGCCCTGGTACACAAACGTGCCACTTGAAGACTCTGATGTGACCTGCAAGGACAGGAGAGCAGAGATCAACAGATGTGTTCAACACCTCCCTGGGTTTTTAGCACCCATCTTAACAGAGTCTCTTTCAAGTTCATGTATAGCATTAATGTGATTCAATTCCCCAGAAAATCATGGCATTTCTTAAGAAGTCTGCCCAACAACTTGCTAAGACTCTCACATCTCAAAGGAAGGAAACTGGGGTGAGAAGTTGACTCCGTAAGGGAACATCAGCTCTTCTGGCTTGATATTTAACGGACATAAAATGTTAAAATGGGATTAATCATGTTGGTTTCTCTTGTAGTGTTATGTAGAAGATTTGCATGTTTAAAACCACAGGGTAATAAAAAGCCATACAGCCGCAAGGGAGCACGAAGAGCCAACTGTCGTGTAGCGTTATGTCGTGTGCTGGAAGAATGCCCTGTGTCTCCTTCAAGCAAGCAGGTCGACGGGGACAGCAGCCTCATCTTGCCACCAACTAAGGGAGTTATTTCCTCAGCTTCAGTGACAGAAAACTCGGGTTGTCACAGCAAGGGTAGGAGTGGTGTGGGGGGACTTTATGTATGAGGAGCCCATGCACTTACATGTCCATCTAGAGCCCATTTATCATTTTTGAACTTGTTGACAAAGATCTCCACTGGCCCCGTTATTTGGTAAACCTGCAGAAGCAGGTGCACATCTTCTTTCTTATAAATGCCTGAAAAACAAGTGATTCTCATGTCTAGATCACAGTGATGCTATTTGAGTTTCAAATACTTGACTTTCTACCTGAGAGAGTAATCACCTCATCACCTTAGAGTGGACAACTCCTCCTACCAACCACATTGGTGGGACATACTGGAAACACACTGTGAACACACAATCCCATGTCCACCCCCAGGATATTAAAGGTATTTTACACATGGGAATAGGCTCAACTATTAATGCTTTGGTTATGTCACTGGATCAGTAAAACCTGCTGCTCAATGGAGGCCAAGACAAGGAGCACTCACATCGTTTAATCTTGTTTATCTTCAACTCCCAAGTCCCCCACTCCAGCACACAGGGAATGGATGATGGACTGGGCTGAGCTGACTTTCAGGCAGAGTCAAAGCAAACTGAGGTGCATGAGTTTGTTTGTCTTGGTCCAATCAAAGACTGGAGATTTCAAACCGGGGTGGCTCTGCAAAGCTCTACCAGAGCATCAGCATCAGTCACACAGCAGAGCACGCTGCCCCTCGCTCTGTGACTTCACTTGTAACAAGTGTAGACCCCTACAGATGTCTACACCAACTCCCTCACCAGACACCAGGAGCTCCACGCCGCTGTGGTCTATCAAAGTGGCATTGACTTTACTGGTGGCAGGGTCGAAGCTAGTGACAGACAGCATCGCAGGCTGCTTCTTCCCCAGGTATTCATAGGAGCCTTTCCAAAGGGAATTCTTTGCAAACACATCGGCAGGCACTAGAAACCACAACAATTGGGGATGCATCAAAACAAGAGCAACACCATTTATTTCCATTTCTCAGAAATCAAAATAAAGCCAATTTCCTTCTTTCCCTGAATTCACAAATACATATTTAAATATCTCAAATCCCACCCACTCTCTTGTGTTATCATCCCTGAGTACAAAGCCAAGGAGAGGAGAGCAAACAAGCTGACGACTTTAATTCTGTTGTTTTGACAAAAAATGACACTGGAGTCTCAAAAACAAACCAAGCCCCAAAAGAATTTCTTAGGAAAAGCTGACAAAGTCCCTTTTTAAAAAGAAACGGTGCAATGCAAGCATCCTGGAGGGCTCGGATCTCCAGAGTGCCCTGGGGAAGACAGTGGATATTGGTGCCTGACTCCTCCTGTCCATTCTCCATAAGCATGACTGGGATGGGGCATGTGGGCTGCTTGCATCAGCCCAGCAGTTTCAATACCCGCAAGGAACAGCTGGGTTTCTGGTTGTCCTGGGGAAGGGACGGGAAGGGATGGACCTGGTAAGGGTGAGATCTAGTGCTAACGTGTCCCATGGAGGAGTGAGCCCTGCTACGGTACCTGACACCCTGGTGAGTGGTGGGTCCCGCGCAGTGCCAACCGGCCTTCCACTGGGGCGGACATCGGCTGAAAGAGGGGGACAAACCACAGCTGTGAGTATCATAGCATCATGGAATGGTTTGGGTTGAAGGGACCTTAAAGCTCCTCCAGCTCCAACCCCTGCCACGGGCAGCGACCCCTTCCACTAGAGCAGCTTGCTCCAAGCCCCTGTGTCCAACCTGGCCTTGGACACTGCCACGGATGGGGCAGCCACACCAGACTCGTGGCCTGCTGATGCAGGTCTAAGAGGTTAGCTGTCTTCTCTCAGGCTGCAACGCTCCCCTCTGCAGAGGAGCAGGCACATGTGAGAGCAGAGCTCTCAGAGCTCTTACCAAGGCAGATGGGTGGTTTTCCTGTCCAGCTGCCATCTGCTTTGCAAGTTCGATGCTCGGACCCTCCGGTGAGGTAGAACCCGCTCTGACAGGAATAGATCAAGGTGTAGCCCAGAGATGGCAAATCCAGAGCACCGACGTTAGCGTGGGAGGGGGTCTCTGGCTGCTTGCAGTGGTGAGCTGAAAAGCACAAGGGAAATAGATGAGATTCACCATCCAATTGTGCACGAAGGCAGAAGAGTGACACCGTGACGCCAGCAGGGACAGAAATCTCTTAGGAAAGCTTCTGTCAGCAAAAGCTTTCTCTGCTCACTGAGGGACACGAAGCCATGCCTGGAGTTTTCCCAGGCAGATGAATTCATGAGACTGCCTAATGTGCTTTGCTGGCTCGTTTGCTCTTTCTGGCTCAAACTCTCAGGGGATCCCTCGCTTCAGTCCAGGTTCCACGAACAGAAAATGAGGCTTTGTGACTTTTAATGGAAGAAAGTCAAAACCAAATGATGTTAAGGACACTTTCCTCCTTCCTTTGAGCTGCATCCCGGGTCTGCTTGAAGGCTGAAAACTGCCTTTAGGGGACATCAAGACCCTGTAAGTGAAGCCAGTGATTGCAGCAAGGGCATTACAGATCTGATTTTGCATAACTCCTCTTCATGGGACCACTGTTCCAGTAATAATCTGCACCCACCTGTCCACAGGATCACACAGTGAGTCCTTAGAAGCGTGCCACAGTCATCAATTCCTGCAATTGCTCAATAACTTTCAGGATGTGGCCACAAAGATCAAAGCTGAGCTTGCCCAGCTCCCTGTCACCAGACTGAGCATGTGCCCACACTGCTCTATCAGGTCCTGCTCAAGATGTGCCTTTCATTGAGGACTTACAACACAAAACAAATCACGGAGATGGGAACCTCCCTCACTGTAAAACTGCCCTGTCTGTAGCTCCCAAGCTGCTCATGAATGAGAACAAATCCCCAGCAGCCTTCATGAGCTATTATCTTCACCCTTGCTTTACAGAGGAGGAAGTACAAAGCCAGACAGACTAACCCGAACCTGCGTGGTCTGGGACCTCTGGCAGCGAGCCCAGAGCCCAGCTCAGAGATGGAGCTCAGCACACATTAGCAGTAACTTCATCCAACAACGTGCTGTGGGTGGAGAAGGCTTTACACAAAACCCAAAGGCAACACCTCAGTGGACTTTGCTGGCACGGGTAAGCCAAAACCATCTTCTATTTCAATACCCTCAGCACCCCCTCTCCCCTGATGCTATGTGCCAGAGTTTTACAGCCGGTGCCTCAGTTGGGCTGCTCAAAGAATAAGCACCTATGGGATTTGTTAGTGGAAAAATAGCTCACCAATAAACCACCTCGCAAGGGAGAGGCAAAAGCTTTTTAATACTTAGGATACAGAGGCCGTGATGGATATTACTGCTTAAACACATTAAATTAAACTCCTTCTGGTGTAGCTGGGAAAAGATGATGGACAGCTTAGAAGAAAGAGCAACACGTTATTAAAGATGAGGAGAAACACTGCTCTGCTTGAGAGTCCTTCTGGCTAAATGTTAACCTGGGTCCCTGGAGCGTGAGCTCACATCTCAGCCATCAAACGTGTTTCCAGAAGCACAAAACAAACTTTCACCTGAAACTGTGTCTCTGGGGAAGGAACAAGTCAGGAAAACTCATCTGCAGTCAGAAGTGGCAGCTGGTGCGGTCACGCTGGGACGGAACAGGCTGCGTGATCCCCTTTCCTTCAAGGATATGTTTTCCCAGAGCTCCTCCCACATTCCCAGCAATTTGCACAGGGAAGCACAGCAGCCAAGCAAGGCAACGGCACGGGGAAGGGCACTGGTTTCCTTTGGCCAAGCCTCTCCCAAGACTTACGGACGCAGTCGGGCTGCATGCCGCTCCATGTCAGGTTGGGGAGGCAGGTCCTGGTGGTGGAGCCCTGCAGCAGGTATCCCTTCTGGCACTTGAAAAAGATGATGCTTCCCACCTGTTACAATGGGAGACAAACCCCTGAACGTTCCAGCGCCATGTGGCTCACCCATGACTGCAATACAGAAACACTTCTATCACTTTTCCATCTCCTGTATGCTGGAGAGGGCAGGCACCTGCTCTCTGCTCTCACTGCCCTGCCAGTCCAGTGCTGAAAGATCCCAGAGTCCCTGCAAAGCTGCAGCTTTAACTATGCAGGGAGTTCCCTTCCTTCAGCGGCAGAGGCAAAGTTGCTTTGCATTTAAATACACCAAAGCCAGCATCAAACACAGGTGCTGTTAGAAACGGGTGTGATTTCTGCCTCTCTGGCATGCACCTCTTGGAGTGGCAACCCTTGTGAAAGTCACAGGTACGGTGTCTCAGTACTAATTAAGCACTAGAACTAATTCATTAAACCCCAGGATTAAGATAACTAATTAGCAGCAAAACTGAAAGAGCCATTCTGGAGGAATAGCCATGTGAATCAACTATCCTGGCCCAGTCACAGCAGGGAAGGGACATCCATAGGGATGGTGGTGGCGGAAGGAGATGGAACACCCTAGGGAATTGCTTTGTATTTTTCTCTCCTTTCTACTTGATTTCATACCATACAGGAGCTGAGATTAAGAAAACCACCTACAGAATTTGGTCTGAAAATTAACGGAAATTGTGTCTTCAGTGTGAATACTGATTACACCAATAGCTATTAATTAGCACTGTAATTAATATCATAAATAACATATTGCTAGTTAATCCCATACAAACGCACTCTGGGGTCTAACAGAGCACGCCGGGATGTCCTGTTCAAGGGAGGACTTGGACATGGAGTAACCACAGCAAGGACTGAGATGCAGCTGAGGGACCCTGCTGCCGGGGCAGTACCTGGTAGCCCTGGGAATTGTTCTGCATCCCGAAGAGAGGCACGCCTGGGTCAGCACACGTTGTGAGGCTGGGGTCTGCAAAGGAAAGGACAGAGCCAGTGACCTAGAGGGGTTGTGGAAGCCACGTCAGAGCTTCCCTTGGTCCCCACATAAAAATCACGCTGTGCCTTTGCAACAAGCCAGAAACATTGTGCTACAGAAGGAATATACAGCAACAGCGAAAAATACATGGATCTTTTTGTTTCCTAAACCCCTGCCTGCTGTAACACAATAACCAGAGGCACTCTGTCACCCCGGAGAAAACAGAAGAACAGAAGTCCTGTGTCAGGGACAACTCTTCCTTTCCTCTGTTCTATACATGATGAGTGAAGTGCTCGGCTCATGAGGGCAGAGCCTTGTGCTTCCCCTGCACCCAAGGCTGCAATGACCCGTCCTCTCCATGCCTTGGTCATTGCTTTCATCCTTCTGGGCTCAGCAAGGCCATTGCACCTTGGAACCTCACTATCCCCTAGTGATAGAAGGGGCCTGGAAACTTCAATGCACCTCAGACACATAATCTCTCTTTACACCTCATTGGTCTCAATCTATCAGAAGACGAACACACACACTTCAGAAGGAATACCTGCTGCTACTCCTCTAGCATCTATCACTTTCCTTTCTTCCCAGCATGTCAACAGTAGCAGGGCATCAATGGAATTAAGGAAGGGATGCATTGTCATTATTATAACCTTACAACAAACCCCTCTCTAAATTACTCAAGATACTCCTATTGACAGGAGTGTGCAAGACAAGAAACACAGTAAGGAAAATCTCCACAATCCAACAAAGCAGAACAGAAGCAGCCGGTCACTATATCCTGCATCTATAGCACACTGGAGCACAATATCTGTGCCTAAAGGGCACGGCAGCTTGTTTTTATGCCTTTATTCTTTATGATCTGACTGATCAATCTCTTCACACTGTAACATTATGCACTTGTTGGTGTTGTTCCCAGGTCCCTGGAGCTGCAGGGAGTAACTACAAGGGATATGAAATGAGCCAGGGTGGGGCTGTGAAGCACAAGCTAATCCATCTTCCGTCACTCGGTTCCGCTGAGCTTTTGTCATTTATCACTGATGCCGTTTCCATGGAAGCCCCCAGATAAATCAGTGTCTACAATAAATAAAGAGCCCCATCGCTGGACGAGGTAGCAGGTGATGGATGGCAGAGGGGGGAGGGCAGAGCCTTGTCTTCTGGCTGCTCTGGGGGGTCTGTAGTTCTGGCAGTCTAATGGATCTCAAAAATGGGTGAGATCTGAATAAATACAACACTTTGTGCTCAGCTGCTTGTGTCAGCAGCTGACCCTGCAGGACACGGTTTTGTAGACACCTGAATCTTCTCCCTTCTCACAGTTTGTTTTAGGGAGACAAACTGTAAGTGTGTTTCAGTGGCAGTGTGAACAGCTGTATTTGCTGGGCTCAATCCCAGACAGCTGGTTTGGGTTGAAGAGACCTTGAAGCTCCTCCAGTTCCAACCCCTGCCACGAGCAGGGACACCTTCCACTGGAGCAGCTTGCTCCAAGCCCCTGTGTCCAACCTGG